>NW_022258126.1:211281-238402 GCF_009602425.1 Actinia tenebrosa
CATCTATCCAGACAGACAGACAAACAGACAGACAGACAAACAGACAGACAGACAGACAGACAGATAGACAGACAGACAGACAGACAGATAGAAAGAAAGAAAGACCAGACAGAGAGACAGAGAAGTAAGTATAAAGTTGGCTATTAGACAGTATTCCTTGTTGCATTATTATAAACATTATCATCTTATTTCCCTCACAGAGAGACTGCATTCATTTTGCACTGACGGCCAAACCTGGTCAGATGTACATGCCACGTAATAGAAAATCTTTCCAATACAAAGTCTGGCAGTTAGTGACGTCAAAACCGTTCGATATCTTCATCATGGTGCTCATTTCATTAAATACTATTGTCTTAATGATGCAGGTAGGTTTCAGACTGGGTGCGCATATTCTCGATTCCCAGACTCTGTGTCGTACGTGAGTAGAATTGTTTGTTGGTACTCTCCTGTACTCTCCTCCTTGCCCTATCAAGTGGTTTACAAAACTTGTTATAGGCTTTCCGTCCACCATGCATGGAACAATAAATCTGATTAACAATGCATTGTTGAGTCCAGGTATCAAACACGGAGTGAGTTACATGATGACTATCTTTCTTGGTTATATTAACAGTATCACGACCAGCCAGCTGAGTATAAACTAGCATGCTCATGGATGAATATCGCTTTCACTGCCCTCTTCACTCTTGAAGCAGTTCTAAAGCTCATCGCACTTAGACTGGTAAGGAGAGATTCGTAGCAAGAAATTATATTTAAAAGTAATTATAGAAAAGATTATTTGTGGTCACGAAACATGTTTGCAACTCACAGCGGATTTTTAAAGTGTGTAACTACTTTTTTTGCTGTTTTTTTAAATTTTGCTTTTCAAACATTCTGCGTTTCAGAATTATTTCCGTGATTATTGGAACATGTTCGACTTTGTTATCGTGTTAGGAGGACTTATGGACATTGCTGTTACACAAATAGCTGTAAGTTTGGTTTGAACTTTCTCTCTTTTTAAGATAAAATCTGATTAAATAGATAATTGGTAGATAGAGGGGTGGGTGGGTGGGTGGGTGGGTAGATGGCTCTTTCGGTTGATGGATGGATGAATAAATGGGCCGGACGGTTAGGACAGTGGATGGTAGGTGGATGGGTGAATGGACGGATGGATGTGTTCTTGATTGATGTTTTAGTGGGTAGACGGGTGGGTCAGTGGGTGGTAGATAGATGAGTAGGTGGGTGGGTGGGTGTACAGGTGTGAATGGTGGGTGAGTAGAGGATAGATGAATGGGTGAATGGATGGATGGATGGATGGATGTGTTCTTGATTGATGTTTTGGTGGATAAACGAGTGGGTCAGTGGGTGGTAGATGGATGGGTGGGTCGGTGGGTGTATAGGCGTGGATGGTGGATGGTGAGTGTGAAAATGGATGGATGGATGGATGGGATAATCAATAAATGTGTTTGCAGGTGCATAGATGGATGGAAGTATTCTATGGTGGGCAGGTGGATGGATAGATTTCCCCAACTTTCCCCTCTGTTTTCTCCTTCCCTATTTTTATATCTCTTACGTCTACCAATACAAACTCCACCTTCAGAACCAACTAGGTAAGGACGAAGACTACATCCCTATCGATCCCAGTATGTTCAGGTTGTTTCGAGCAGCCCGTCTCATTAAGCTCCTTCGACAAGGTTATACCATACGCATCCTACTGTGGACGTTCTTCCGCTCGTTTAAGGTATGCCTAAACAAAACATCTTACATCCACGAGTACTCATATTTTAATCTTGGGATGTTTTTATTGACGTTGAAGAGGTTGCGATTATGTTGCAATCGGGACGTAACTCAACTCAACTAATCCAAGATCATAGTGAACTGAAAGTATTGCATACGAAAATGAACAAACAAACCATTGTTATTTCAGGCTCTTCCATACGTTACTCTTCTCATCATGTTGATGTTCTTTATGTACGCTGTGATTGGTATGCAGGTAGGTAAACATGATGAGGGTGATGACATTGATGATGATGGTAATGATGGTGATGTTAGCGATGATGATGGTGATGTTGACTGATGGCAATGGCGATGATGATGGGTACTGATGGTGGTGATGATGATGATTATGATGATGACTGATGAAGATAATGATGATGATGATGATGACTGATGAAGACGGTGATGATGATACTGGTGATGATGCGGTGATGACGATGATGGTGATAATGATGATGATGATAGCGTGATGAAGTTGACGGGGGAAAGATTATGGCTGGTGATGGTGACGTTGATGACTGATAGTGATGTTGATGTTGGTGTTTTTTGCAGCTTTTTGGCAAGATTGCACTGGATGATGACACCGAGCTCAATGGATACAACAATTTCAGAAATATATTGCAAGCCTTGCAGGTTCTATTCAGGTAACTACTGTCCTGACGACTCAATGAATGAATGACTGACTGACTCAATGACTGACTGACGGACAGACTCAATGAATGACTCAATGACTGACTGACTGACCTATTGACTGACTGACTGACTTACTCACTCACTCACTCACTCAATGAGTGAATCAACGTTATTATTGCAGGTCAGCTACTGGTGAGAACTGGCATCTCGTCATGATTGCATCTTTCTCGTCTGCCAAGTGTGACCCAAGCATCGCTGCCAATGACAATGACAAATGTGGTTCGACGCTTCTAGCTGTCGTGTATTTCTGCTCATTTATATTTCTTTGTATGTTCTTGGTGAGGTTCCAATAATACTATCATTATCATTGTCTTCGTTTCCGCTAGCATTGCCATTGCTATTACGACCGTTGCCATTTCATAACTATTGTCATTGCCATTGTCAATAACATTATTATCATTAATAATATCATTATTATTAAGGAATAAATATGTTTTCATTATTCAGATGTTGAATTTATTCGTGGCTGTAATCATGGACAACTTTGAGTACCTGACGAGAGACGAGTCGATCCTAGGCCCCCATCACTTGGACGAGTTCGCCCGCGTGTGGTCTGAGTACGACCCTGGTGCAACGTATGTAACCATTTAACTGACCTATGTATTTCTACTTCCTGTCTTCAATCAATAGCATTTATTTATTTTTAAATTACGCAAGATAAATTAGGCAACATTTGGCAAGGACAAGTCAATCAGAGTGCATCTGTAACGTCTCTGTAATCTCTGTGTCCATACTTAAAGAAATTTATTCAACCCTGAAACAATCTCTGGGCTGATCTGAGTCAGGGCATGGCTAACTCACACATTGAACCCTGAAACAATCTCTGGGCTGATCTRAGTCAGGGCATAGCTAACTCACAGATCAAACCCTGAAACAATCTCTGGGCTGATCTAAGTCAGGGCATGGCTAACTCACACATTGAATTTAAATCGGATCTCGTTTAAAGTGCAGAACCAGTCTCTCTGGCTGCCACACCCTTGCCACATCCTTGCCCCCCCCCCCCCCCCCCCCCCCCCCCCCCCCCCCCCCCCCCCCTTACCCCACCATCCCAGCCACGTCCCAATCCCTTATCATATTATGATGTATTTTATTATTATATTGTATAGTGGCTATATACATCATAAAGTGGTATACAAGATGATGTGTAGCATGTCACCTCCTGTTGGCTTCGGTAAAAAATGCCCAAGAATAGTTGGCTATAAGGTAATAGACTAAGAATGGGAAAAACAGTCGGAAAAGCAATGGAAAATAAATTTAGTTCCTAAAAACGGGAAATATAATCACCAACATAGGATTACCTCAGAGTTCGTCAC
This sequence comes from Actinia tenebrosa, assembly GCF_009602425.1. The sequence goes on from NW_022258126.1 coordinate 215,040, forward strand.
TAGGACCGGGATTTAGGTCACTGAAATTGGGAAATGAAATCACCAACATGAGATTGCCCCAAGGCTCATCACTGGGACCAGGATTTAGATCACTGAGTACGGGAAACGCAATCACCAACATAGGATTACCTCAGGGTTCATTCCTGGGGCCGGGTTTGGGTCACTGGGAATGGGAAATAAAGTCACCAACATGGGATTGCCCCAAGGCTCATCACCGGGACCAGGATTTAGATACTAAAGCTAAGAACTTGAAACACAATCACCAACATGGGATTGCCGCAAGGCTCATTCCTTGGACCGGGTTCGGGTCACTGGGAATGGGAAATAAAGTCACCAACATGGGATTGCCCCAAGGCTCATCACTGGGACCAGGATTTAGATCACTAAGAACCTAAAACACAATCACCAACATGGGATTGCCGCAAGGCTCATTCCTGGGACCGGGCCATAGGTCACTGGGAATGGGAAATAAAGTCACCAACATGGGATTGCACAAAAATTGAAAATCCACTGACATTCACTGGACTGAACACATAAAGAATCTACACAAAATCAAGGTTAACCCTGATCAACATAGAATTCTAAACTGGAGTATGAAACATATCAGTGATTTTATTCATCTCTATTCTTTTCTTACACTACAGAGGCTGATCAAGATGAACATGCCGGTGAGTGAGAATGGAGATGTAACATTCCAAACGACGCTCTTTGCATTGATTCGAACGTCTCTCAACATCAAGCTACGAGGGAATATGAATGCTAACGATACCGAGCTCAGGAAAATCATGAAAAGACTCTGGCCGAACTCCACGTCTAATAAAGTATTAGATAAACTAATTCCTAAACACTCTGGTAAGAAGAAAAGTAATAACAGGAGTATGAATGTTAGCATCAGAGGTTTAGCGATCCCTTCCCCCTTCCGTTTGACTTAAAAGACTAACAATTGTAGACTTTATTTCCCCCCTTCTTGGTGAAAGATAATAAGTCTAATTTCTATAGATTTGATAGTTTTTCTTTCGGAATATGATTACAAGTTCCTTTTTGCTCCTTCTATCTCTGCTCCGAAATTTCAATTATTCTTGTGGGATTCCTGTGGATATCGGGAAATTATTAACATAAAATATTCCCCTGCGCAGTTTCCTGCGCCATCTTGAAAAGTAGCCGTGCCTTTGCGAACCGAGACGAACAGTCACCTTGCAATGATAGAGACCTTTTTTTAATACCTTGGACTATTTTTTTTCTCTATTATTGCAAGCTCACCGTTCGTCTCTTCTTATTCGTGTATATTGGCGAGAAAAAGTTACCCCCCCCCTCCCCCTACGATCACGACCTGATCGGTGCATATAACCCCGGATTCAATATTCTCAGTAATAATTCTACACGTAGTAAATAGTTGAATGGTGAAATATTTCTTGATTTGAGGGTTAATATAGAAGCTTTGCACCATCACGTGCTGGTGCCCATAATGCACCTTGGGTTGCCTGTGGTTAGATGGCAGAACAATAAAATCCCTTTGCTCTCAGGAATTGAATTCTTTCTCATGTAAAACGATTGTATTGTTCCTGCCATCTAACATGGCTGCCGTCACGTGATGGTGCAATACCTCTATTATGAGGGTTTATACTTCCATTATGTTGTTACTGATGGCGACTTGATGTTGTTTTTTTTTTTGCTTTGTATTGATCAGTTCTAAGCAGTCAACAAATGACCATCGGCAAGATCTACTGCGCCAAGCTGATCCACGAGAACTACAAATACAGTCGCAGACGAGAAGAAGATGGAGAAAAACCCAAATCGGTAAGGATTTACTTTGGTATCTCACGTGACCGTGTAATCAGACTTTGATTGGTTAACTATGCCTGGGGTTCCAAGTCGAGATTGGACTTGCTGTATTCATACATTTACTGAATTTTATCAAGTGCCAGCTTCGACTTGAAACCACCACTCAGACGAATTAGGGAAAGTTAGACTATTCACGACCTCCAGCACAAAAGACCGATACTTAACCATCTGGCCAACCCGTGTGGCGGTCAATCAACGGCTGACTTGCTTTATTTTTTATCTTAACGAAAGGGTTTCCTACGAATAGTCGGTTCACTGCGTGGTCATGGTTACACGACTGATCACCTACCAACAGATGGACATCATCACAACCGTAACTATCTGACTGCCGCGCCAAGACCACGAAGCAGGACTTTGGACTCTAAAGTCAATTCAGATCTAGAACCAAGGTAAAAGCAACCTCCATCACTCATACCATACGATACGATACTTTATTTGATAAGGGTGACGCGATATGACAGTTAGTTATCTAACTTACGGCCCTCATTCCGAGCTTAAGAAAAAACTGGGTCGAGATGACATTGCAATGCATCGTAGGACTGTTTTTTTTAAAAGGGACATATTTCCTAAGATGGCGTCTATTTTGACCCCTAAAAATCCCACAATGAACTTCAATACCAACTCGACCCAGTATTTTTCTTAACATCCGAATAGCTAATCAAACAAGTCCCTGGACATTCCTCGTGTGGCAGGCATGTTCGCTAGTAGAACACGCTATTTTAATTCTCGTATTCGACCACTTCAAGACAAGTTTACGCGAGATTGAGCAAAAGTTTTTATTGACGTTGAAATAAATTTTGTTGATGCACGAGAAAGGTCAACAGAATCTGTTCGTTGAAAGAATTTGAAAGGGGGCAACGCAGACAAAAAGTTGCGGTATTGATTTGTTCATTTTCATCGCAAGTCATTAACAATGTATACAGTACCATAATCACGTGATAAAGACTAATGACGTCATCTCGTTCTAGAACTACGCATACGTCATCACATGCCGATGGTAGTAACTTGAACTCTGTGGCACGGTCACGGAGCTGGAGCTCGAAACCTAATGGTGATATAGAGATGATGGAACTGAAGGTAAAATCAAAGAGAAAAGTAATTGAAAAGTATTTTATAAAATGTAGTATTCTACTGAACAATGACAGAGTTCTTTATTCCATGTATTATTGCTTACGAAAAAGTCAAATTTTTTTAGAAACTTGATATTGCACTATTTCGGGATGACATAAAAGTTATGTAGACTTGGTAGGATAAATTGGTGCTCTTCCCTCCAACAATGGCGCTCTCGCTACGTTACTAGCTATGGAAGCTTTAGAGTTGCTTTATTTGCTCGACCTTCACATTGAGGACAATAAAAGAATGGTGAAATTAGAGAAACAATAACGAGAATGATGATAATAAAACACGATACTTAAACTGATGGAAAGATCATGATGATGATGGTTTTGAATAAAGATACATTGATGTATAATAATGGATAACAATGGTGATGATGATGATGATGATGAATGAGGATAATGATGATGGTGCTAATGTTGATGATGATGGTGATGATGATGAATGAGGATAATGATGATGCTGCTGATGATGATGTTGGGGATGGCAATGATGATGATGAGGGTGATGATGATGCTAATGTTGATGATGATGATGTTGGTGATGATGATGATGATGATGCTAATGTTGATGATGATAATGATGATAATATTGGTGATGAAGATGTTGACGACACTAGAGAAAAACGTTTGCGCATGCGTGCACTTCAGCACGTTTTCTAAGAATTTTGAAGAGTTTGAGTGAGAAAATAAATGTTTGTTTTCTCCAAGTATACAAAAAAGTTCGAGAGTATACTTTTGTCAGACCAAGATACTGTATTAACAAACGCAACATGAAAAAATTAGCCTTAAGTTTCAAGCATGGACACTAAGTTTGGCATTTTGTGAAGTCCAATTTACCAGGCATGTTTGAAAGTCAAATTTATTTATGTTTTGAGTAATTTGCATATGGATTCAGAGCATGCGCAGACGTTTTTCACTCGTGTCGATGTTGATGAAGATGGTGCTGATGATGATGCTACTTGATGATCCAATAAACAGTTCGTAATTACACGAAACAACTTAAATCATTTAAACTTCTTATTGAACTAAAAACTAAAGTCATTATTGCTGAATTATACAAAAAACACGCACTTTCCACATCTGTTTTTCCTCTGAATCAGCCCTCGTCAGCTAAATCTACTCCATGGAATGGAAAAGCCAGGACTTCAGATGAGGAATCTAAACAACCAGCTTTACCGCTATCTTACTTAGCAGCGTCTGCGACACCACGAGGGAGATCGAACCGTAATAATAGTTATAGTATAGCAGTAGGTACGAGTATAAACGCCTCGTTAAATGAAATTCATTTAATAATAATGAATACTTAACATCTACATCTACATCTAATTTTTTTTCGTCGGATAAAATAATGAGATCCGATTTCACGCCAACTTAGAACAGTCTTTCAAACGATGAAATCGTACTTGCTTTCATAAAATATGGAGATGCAGGTATAAAGAAAGAAGTTATACTCAAGCGAATGACATGAGGTCCAATAAGAATCGTGCGTAACTAAAGGGTATGAGTCTTGCTACTGTAAGCTTGAAATAAAAATTAAAAATATATATATAAATGGTAACCTGCACGAAAAATATTTTAACCAATTATGATTATTGATAATAATTTAATATCTAATAATAATAGTGTTTAAACTGCCCAAATTCAATATAACGTTTTCAGATGCGCCTGATAACCATGATAATAATGACTAACTAAGGCAATAACGACCAAAGAAATTAATTAAAGTACTCATAAGCCTTTGCACAATATTTTCAGAATTGATTCTTTAGATAGTGAATAGTTGATTGTGAAAATATTTCGTCATTTGAATGTCGGGTCTTTGAGATACGAAGGTTTATATTCCCAATATGTTAATGACTATGAAAACAAATTTGTGAGAACCTTTACGTGAGTCACGAGTAAAAGGGGGATGCTTTTAAAATACTGTATTCCAGAACCAGTGCAGTGCTGTATATTAAATGATCCCTTATGTTACGTCATAGTCATTAACATATTGGGAATATAAACCTTCGTATCTCAAAGACCCGACATTCAAATGACGAAATATTTTCACAATCAACTATCCACTATTTAAAGAATCAATTCTGAAAATATTGTGAAAAGGCTTATAAGTACTTTAAAGTTAGACATTTAAAACAAACCTTTTTGTTTCAATGTTATTCCATTCTATTCCTTTAATGCTTTTTGTTTTATTTTAAAGATTTAGAACCACATGATAATAATGCTAATCAAGGCAATAACGACCAAGGAAATTAATTGAAATTAGACAATTTTTAAAAAAATAATAAAATAAACCTTTTTGTTTTATTTTAAAGATTTAGAACCACGTGAGAATGACGAAAACGACGATGAGACACGTGCAATCAATAGCCAATCAGCTGGCGCAGAATCAAAAAGAACATCACGTGATTCGAAATATTATGACGAAATGATTTCACGAATCAACGAACAGCTGACTACCGCTGTCAAGAGCGGGCAAAGTCCGTATGCCATATACGGTATGGAAGAAGATGACGAGAATGAATGGTGTTAAAGAATTTTTATGTGGATTTTTCAACAACAATTCTCGTGTTGACCCACCTCGGGTCTGACGACAATTTCTGGCTGCAAGTACCGCTGACCGCAAGCACTGAAATATGGATGGGGTTTGGAAGCTAGAGAATTAAAGTACGGCGAAGCAATATTGGGTTGGAGAAATGAATAATGAAAAAATGAATCGCTTCGAGGAAGGACTCGAAAAAAAAACAAAGACATATGCTGCGCGTATGGAACGTATCTAACCAGGATTAACTTGAACCGTATTTTCAGAAACATCCATCCCTTGATGCTTTTAAAGAGCTTTGCAAATCATCATTATTTAACAATGAGCAAACAGTCATTTAGTCCAGAGAAGTGAATTCAAGTTTCTCGACTTAATTTAAGAAATTTCTATTATCCTGGAGCGTAATTCGTTGGAAAACGAAGTAAAGGAAGTTAATATATTGAAATTCATCCAGCTATTGGATGCTTTTGAAAAACTCTATTTGGAGAAAGCTTATCTTGTGAATACTGAATACTGCTTCGTGATGCATTATAAAGTCATTTGACTACCACTACCAAAATGCTTCGCGAATTGTCTTTCTTTGTTCAAATTTTCTGTCAGTATACATAGTAAGACAATTGGGTGCTAATTGAATAAACAAAAGAAAGTGTGCAAAGGATTCTGGTAGTTGTAGTTAATGACGCCAACATGAAAACGACCTATTGCAGCTCGAGTCATCGTGCCAAAACTAGGCTAAACCTACATGTTTTACCTTTCGTAACCGTAAAAAAAAAATTCTTGCTTTTTTCCTTCAACATGGCGATAAACTATGCATTATACAGTACCTATCAATAAGATAATCTTTTTTTAAATAGTTATAAAACTGTAAAAAACAAAAACAAAATTGGAAAATAATCCACTCGCAAATGTGTCAGGAAAAGTGTGTAACATGCGTTTATACCGAAATATTCGCATCTTCTTTTGGTATTGACTTAATATTGACAGTTTTTTCATTGGATGAAGGACTCCTTAAGAACACCATATATGGTAGCACTCCTAATGGCAGCAACTGCTTATTTGGTAGTCATTCCTAATATGGCTGGTACTCCTTATATAGTAGTCACTCCTTATTTGGCAGTGGCTCTCTTCTCTTTGTCTCCTGTCTGTCTGTCTGTTCATCATTCTGTTTTTCCATCTGTCTGTCTGTCTTTCCTGATTTGTCTCTGTCTGTCTGTCTGTCCTTCGTTCAATGAGGTCTGACACTCTCTCCCCAGCTAGCGACACTCCATATAATCTATTCTCCGACAGTAACCTCCACTGATATGCATTCATTGATTGATATCAACATTAATTTTAAAAGAAATATAACTATAATTAGTTTATTTTATATCCAGTACRAATAAGAGAATTTAAAGGTAAAGACGACAATCGCTCAAGAGTTTATTAATTATATTGGTTACTGGCGGCGGTTTTTATATACATTGCTTTATAGGAAATAAAGATTATTAAAACCAATAATTCATTTTACTTGAGTAAACTAAAATTTTTGTTTTGTTGCGAGCAGACAATGCACCTTTGGTACCACGTGACACATAAATGGTTTCCCATTTTTGACCAATCACAGAGGATGCCAACCATCCAATCAAATTGCTTGGATTAAAGTCATGTGATAATCAAGAAATTCGTGCATTTATCAAAGATGCAAGTTTTGTTCTAAAATGATCAACCTTGAACCTCTCTTCAGCCATTTGGCAGTTTCTTACTTTCCAGGCCTTTATCAGACATCACAGACAAAGTTTAGAGGCAAGATGGGAGTGGGATTAGAAGTGGCATCAAGGTAAGTCCTACTACACGAGGCCCAAGGGATATCCCATGGAGCTTTACAACAAGGGTGGTCTCTTCAATCTCCTGAGGATCCTCAGTTGGTCCCTGGGGATCCGGTGGACATCCCTTATATTTACCCTGTACACTGCCCAGAAGTTTTTTCATTTAGGATTCGATACATGAGTTACCCATGTCCTGACATAGATCAGCCCAGAGGTTGTTTCAGGGTTGGATCTGCGAGTTAGCCATGCCCTGACTTATATCAGCCCAGAGGCAATGTTTCAGTGTTAGATAAAATAGAGGATTTCAAAATCACAAACATTTCAAAGTATACTTGTTTTATACCTTATTACTATAGACCTATTAAACTACAGTACATCTACAGTCGTTAACTAAACAAAAAGAAATGTTAACTTTGGTATGTGAGAGTGAATCTGGCATATAGTCAGTTTGGCATTGGTGTAATTATTCGTCAAGACAGTATTTAATAATAATATGCAATCTGTGGTGGAAAATGCATGATTTGTACCCATATGGTTCTAGCAATATCCACCATGCAAGCATCAGGAACATAGCTAACTAATTGGTACACTGAGAACCTGTGCTTCACTGGTGATGGTGCCACTAGTGACTACATCCCATTGGACCAGTGGTTAAACTCAAAGCATTCGGTTGAGGCTGCAGGTTACAAAATCTACGTTATCCTATCTTGTAACCCCAATTGAATGATTTGTTTGACACAAGTAGCCATAGCAGTTACGTCCAGTTATAAACAAAAATGATAACTGGCTGTGGGAAGATTGCTATATAACGACAATTAATTATACAGCTTCTCATTAATCCCATATAGGTAACTGTCCAATTATTTTCTTAATTGGACAGGTCTTGTTGATATGGGATTAATTAGGTAGCTATATAATTAATAGATGATGAGATTTCATGCTCCCCAATCAAGAAATGATTAGACTCGAAAAATTCCTCTGACTGCCAAATTGAACTCAGCCTACGGTCTCATCCAATTTTGGAAGTCCTCGGAATTTTCCTCGTCCAATTATTCCTTAACTGGACAGCATGGAGTCCTATTACATATACTAATTCTCTCTTAATTTCTAGGTAACATGGAAATCAGCAGTATGCTCAAATCACAGATATTTAGATGTACTCCTAAAGTGCACTACTCTTGAGAAATATAATTAGATTTAATAGAAATAGAGTTCCTAATTTCTAGAATTTGCTCAAACTGGATGTTACTCCTGTTGCATTATGGTCTAGCTTGGGTACTTACTCTGTAARACTATCTATGCCACCCACAGGCAGGGAGAGAAGTGCTTTTCTCTCCAATGACTCTTGAAACTAGATTGGACATGGCATTCGACCTTATTAGGTTAATCAAAATTTAATGATAATCATACCCGTACTAGACCATGATGTAACATTCTTAAACACAAGGAAAGCCCCCCACTGTGAAAAATATGACTATTAAGAGAATAGACTCGCTTATAGGGGGGATGACACACCTCAAGAGAAGGTGCTTAGATAAAATATAGAGTATACCCCCACCACTGAGATGTTGAATTTTCTTCAGGTGGCTTTATCTTGGTGTTATTTATGCTAAGGGATGTGAAGATGTTGGTTTGTTTTAGTTTAGGCTTTTCTTAATTACATTGTAAAAGACTGTACAAGAGGATTGTGGATTTATCAACAAGCACACTTGTCTTGGTTTGGCTGTTGGTCTGTGTTCAAAGCATTGGCTGGCCGGCCTGTCATTGGTTTGTGTTGGACACCTGATTCGGCGGCATTCAGATCCAAACTGAATAAGAGAATGAGTATAAAATTAACAAGGGCACCATTACATCCCATCCAATCCCATCCATCCCCTTTCCAGTCCATCCCATCCACTTATCATTCTAGCCTCCCATCCATTCATCCAAATGTAACATCGTTAAGAGTAAAACATACCTTCCATCTTGAATATTTTGGTAAATCTTTTTAGCTGTTTCTAGGAAAGCATCTTCAACATTTTCACCCCTGAGACAAAAAAAATACAAGATAAAAACAAACATATAGTGAGGGTTAAAACTGGATGAAAAATAACCCAAAATGCCTAGGAACCCAGGTAAACAACACAATAATTACTCACGTTTTTGCACTAGCTTCACAGAATAACAAACCTAAGAAGCAAACAGAAGTTTTAAATAATAAATCCAAGTGTATAATATGTTGCTGCGGTTTAACATATTATTCTGCAAACTAAGTAGTTGTGAGCTGCAAGATGATTTTTTTTTTGCTGCCATCAATCACAAATAATCAGTCGACCTACCTTTTCGTTGTGGACTGGTGGCAGTAAAAAACCGATTTCATGACAAGCCGTTGAAATGTTCGAGTTCGCAGAATATTGAAAACTGCAGTAATGGAAAGTTGACAAATTTTAAACACTGCAATGAGTGCAAGAATGCCCCCAAAAATCAACAGAAGCTCTTAGGAGGAATTTACACATAAGGAAGTGAAACATTACTGACATTGCACAAAAACTAACCATTTTCTTCTGCAAATTGTTTTGCTTCTTCGTATGTGACATCTCTCTGAAAAATAAACACATTTTAACAACTTGAATCTCACATCCTATAAACCTGTAAATGTACATAAGAGTGTTTAGCAACTCCTTCCAATATGGAATATATTTTCTCCCAACTAGCCGTCAATATTTTGTGTTATTGCTGTCTCAAGATCACAATTAGTTTATGGTGTTTCTAGTTATTTTATATATCAATACTTGCATACCTGTGCATCGAGGTCTGATTTATTACCAATAAGAAATATAACCTGGATGGAAACAAAAAAAACAGGTAACCATGGTGATGTGTCAGGGCCTAAAATAATGGATGGCCATTCGCTGGTCATGATGACCGGCCAAATTAGTTTTAGTTTGGTCATATCTTGTTTCTGACTCAACATTACTGGTCAAAATGACTGGCAAGTCAAAGATTTGACCAGACAAGTTCCAATTCTGGGCAGACATTGTCCGATGTGTTGCATAGCTAAGGCCCCCAACCACAGGAATCCCAAAAAGAGGTATACGATAATATATTCGTTATATACACATTGTATTAGTTCTATTTTACTTTTTGGTACAATAAAATATGTATGTATGTATGTATGTATGTATGTATGTATGTATGTATGTCACCCTCTCCACCCCTTGGGAATTCCAATTTCCTTTCATGGGTAAGTTATGTAAGCTTCCTGGAGCTAAACAAACAAAATACTTCAATATGTAGACAGGAATATTTGCTGTGATTTTGAGCCTCAATGGCCTCCAAATTCATGGGCTGTGATTGGATGGTGTTGATTTTCTCACTCTCTGATTGGTCCAAAGCAGAAGCCATTTGAGATGCATGGTATAAAAATGTTGTCTGAGTGATAAGCTGTTTTGTTACATACAGTGTTAGGATTGGTAAGGTTTCTTGCATCTGTTAACCAGCTACTGAGATGATTGTATGTACTTCTCCTGCAACACATTAAAAACACAATAATTATCACCAAAAACATGTCTGTTTTACAGAACAAATCTAAGTGAGGGCTCAGATATCAAATTGGGTGTTGAGTTTTGCAGAGGGAGGAAATACCACTCTTCATTTCTGATCACCTCTCAAATTCTAATTACATGTGATGCTAAGTAAAGGAATAAAAGTGGGAAGCACCGGTGGCGTGCGCTGCTAATGCACCGCCTCTCACCAATGCAGCCCGAGTTCGAGTCCTGGCGATCTCTATGTCGTATGTGAGTAAAGTTGTTTGTTGGTTCTCTCCTGTGCTTTGAGGGTTTTCCGGGTTCTCCAGTTTTCCTCCATCCTCAAAAATCAACTTCTAAATTCTAATTTGATCTCTGGGCTTTCACTTAGTTTGGAGCCTAGCTCTGTTGTGATTGTCCAACGCTGCGATACAACAGCGAAAAGCTTTGTAGAATCAAACCTGAGACCCCAGAGGTGGGTGACAAGCGCACCACTGCTACACCACCTTTCATTCCCTGATCACCTCTCAAACTCTATCTGCATGTGATGCTGAGTATAGGAATCAAACGCGAGACCCCAGAGGTGAGATACAAGTGCCCTACTCCTACGCCACCCTTGATTCCCTGTTCACCACTGATCACAGACAGGTACTAACAAACATACCAACCTTGTGATGTCATATACCATGAGTGCTCCTGCTGCACCCCTGTAATAGCTTCTTGTGACAGCCCTATATAGAGGGTCAARCAATATCGATAAGCATATCAGTAACCTGGGCCCGGTTGTATGAAGCCTGGATAGCGCTATCCGACGGATAAATCTCATCCAGTGGATAAATCTATTGGATAACAGCATTAACTTATCCACTGGATAAGGATTTATCTGCCGAATAGCGCCATCCAGGCTTCGTACAACCAGGCCCTGATGGATAAAATGTTAAAATGTTTGGGTACATGGGAGGTATGATAGTCACACACCTAAAAGAATACTGAAATAAAGCTTAATTGCCACAAACCTGAATCTTTCTTGTCCAGCCGTGTCCCATATCTGAAGTTTGATTTTTTGACCAGCAACTTCAATAATTCTTGTTCCAAACTCCACACCAATTGTATGAGGACAGTCAGCCATAACTGAATGACAAAAAAGAATAAATGATAAGAGTAAAATATAAAGTCTAATGTTCACTCAAAAGCTCTCTTATTCTCCTCTCTCCTCGCTAGAGTATGGAAACATTAACGATGTCCATCTTTTTATCACATGTTCTTGAGCATATTTATGTTTTGAATCAAGGGAAACATGGGTGGCATAGTGGTGAGAGCGCTCTCCTCTTGCCAATGAGACCCGGGTTCGAGTCCCGCTTGGTGTCGTATGTGAGTAGAGTTGCTCGTTGGTTCTCTCCTGTGCTTCGAGGGTTTTCCGGGTTCCCCAGCTTTCCTCCCTCCGCAAAAATCAACTCCTAAATTCCCATTGGAATGACAGTGGATGAATAGCTACTCTGTAGAAATGCCACTGCTAAATCCCATTTATTTATTTATTATTTATTTAAATGTAAAAACATGAACTGGATTCAAAAATATTTCAATAACGAGATGCCATCATTCAACCTGTATAAGAACCCTCAAAATTTTCACATGAAAATCTGTTACAACTATCTTTATCATTAATAACTATTGTTGTAAAAGGTACTAATAAAATTATTTTATGTTGAAAATTCATTCTAGGTATTTGTGACATTGTAGATTCTTGTGTGGCTTACATTTCTTTTCTGTAAATTGATGAAGGAGGCATGACTTTCCAACACCCATATCACCTAATAAACGCAATGACAATGCATCAGATCCATTTAAATAACTATATCATAAAATTAATAATAATAATATTAATAATAATAATGATAATAATAAACTTTATTTCTATAGAATCATTTCCATTTCTGTCCAACGGTGCTATTCAAAACCTATGTCAAAAAACCTTGTCAGATGAAGATCTAAGATGGCCATTCTGAGACAAAATGGAATGTGTTTTTAAGTTTTCTGGCTAAAATATGAAATCACATTCCTAACTCAACGGTCATGCTTCATATTGCAATCTGAAAGTCAACTACATTTTGGGACTTATTACTCGATCTCGGATTACAGATCTCCGACCGAAAACATTTTTTTTGAAATATGTGTGTAATATAACTTTTCAACACCCATGTCACTTAATAAATGCAATAGTATCAAATCAGAATCATTTATATATTATTCGCCGAAGGCAAAATGATTATTGGTAATATTCACCATAATCACTGAGCCTGAGGGGAATTGTTTTTAGTATAATTTTAGACTTGAATATCAGAGAAAAGACGAAATTAAGGATTAAAAACTCTTTTGGTATTACTTCTGCTCTGACGAACTTTGGAAAACCTCATAATCACCTCTCGAGCAGTGAATATCGTCTCAGAATCACTGGTAGCTCGACCAATCACAGCACATGAAACTCTATATTCAAGCCTAAAATCATACTTATAATCTAACATCTCTTCTAAGATGGGAGCTTAATATAATAACAACGTTATATAGATAGACTTAATGAAATAAGAGCAATTTTACAGTAGTTTTTTCCGTACAGTCAGAAAACGTTCTTACCTATTATAATATATTTGAAAATATAGGAGTAATTGTACGGTCCTGTTGCTGCCATCTTTGCGATCTGTAAAGACGTAATCAACGAAAGAAAAAAAATACTTAACTTGTACAAGTTTGTTCTTTAATTTATTGAAAGTTGAGAACGTTGCTTCCAATATTTTCAATGATCTTTGCTTATAGGGATTCTAACTGGATCTAAACAACTGGGGAATTAAAGGAGATGGTGAGGAACTGCGGAGATGTAAGGCATGGCTGAGGAAAAGGGGRAAAAAATGAAGGATTCCACGTGTAATTTCCTAAAATTTTTAGACGAAGTCCCCTTGTGAAGTACGAATTTTTGTACCCACCCCCCAGTACTCTAGAACATAGGAAATATATAACATCTGTAACGAAACAAAATATAGGCAGGCCGCTCACACAGGCAGCTAGGATAAAGAGGAATGCTATTAATTTAGCAAAATACTGCTCACCTGGAGGAGAATCACAAAGCAAAGATCAAATCCGGAAGACGAATACAAGAAAAGATGGCGGATCCCGTGATTCTTGCGATAACACCGATAACAATGCATCATGGGGGATTTATAACACATCGGAAACTACTCGGGTTGGATTAAATTTAGAAAAAAAACTATCGATCGGTTGGAAAAAAWTTTTCTAAATCTCTTTTTCTTCAAGAAATAAAACGTTAGGAACATTTTGATGCTTATCAAGGTGTGAGGAAGGCAGATAAGGAACAATATATTTATTCAACCCCTTCAGAGAAAATTAGTCCGTTTTTCACTCCCATTTTCTTCAAAACCATATATATAGCTACAAAAAAACATTTAATATATCATATGTGTTTAAAAAGAATATAACAAAACCAGTAGTAGAATAAAATGAACATTACTTTGAATCTAAAAAATGAAAAGATAAAAAATAAAGCGTAAACCGAATGTTTATCGATTGGTACGATGCAATATAGACGTGTAGAGTCCAGCCCCTTTAGCGTGGTTCGAGTGTTTTGAGGAAGGGTTAAAAAAAAAACATGGCTACCACAGCAAGGGGATTCTTCAGGCATATTAATCACTGTTATTGCCATCTCCTCCTCTTTCAACCATGACATCTGTGTGGAAGAAACTTCAGAGGGTTGGCAAGAATGCCTCCAAGTTCCAGTTCACTGCAACTTTTGAGTCTATGACAGTAGAATGCTCTAAAAGTGGAAAATGGTGAGGCTTGTTCGATAATTTTAACATGGGGTTAACATTCATTTTTGATTCTAATTTTGACGGAAACTAGATACTCAGTACTCTTCTCTTCTGTTATTATCAACCAAAGCTACTAATCTAAAATCTAAAATCCTTACAGTCCTAGTTTACTTTGTGACCGGCGAGGAACATTACATTTATTTACATTCATTCATTGATATTGGTCTAGTTTTATCAAATTAAAATGAAATCTTCTATACAGTTTTGAAGCATATTCTCTTTTCTTTTTCACACTGTTGTATCGAAAGCAAACCCTATTTTCTTCATCGCCAAACCTGACACTAAGTTTTCGACCCAGGCTTTTWAAAATCCTAAAAAAAAATTCTAAGATTCATAACATCTGTGAATAACTCGAGCTCAATATCAACTCTTCTAAATATATAAGCATAATTCTGACTTATTATAGTTCAGTATCTTTAGTTTTTATTTTGAAATCTCCCAATTAATGTGTTCATGCGAGACTATCTTTAATAGTTGTCTGACAATTTAACCGGAAAGAGTTTTGAATTTCTTGAATTATTGAAGACATCTCATCTTTATTCCTTGACATATGATTGTTCTGGAATGACGGAAGGAATATTTATATAGAATAATTATGTCCAATATTTCTTTAAGTAACGTTTTCTAAGAACTTGATATTTTTTTTGTTTGTAAACACCTTTTGACAAACTAACATCTTGTGTTAATGTTTTTTTTTTTGGTCAATTTAAATAAATAATACAATCAATAGTTGTTGTCTATTGTCACTGATGTTTAGTTTTTCACAGACATTGGTCCAAAATCAGATAGCTATCTCTTTTAAACATCCTCTTATATAGTCACAAGAGGATTTGTGAAAAGTAAATATTGTAAAGAGCTTACTTTGCAAGCAAGAACTTGTAGAAAACATATTAAAAAACTTCTTAGAAACCTCACCTTTGACCTACGTTTTACTATTCATTCCAGTGTTAAATTTTCCTTGTATATTTCTGTTGCTTGTAGATGATTTAATCTTTAGTTAGAAGAAAATTTTACCATCAAAAAGGGTTGTCAAAATCTTAATTTTTATTTACAATAATAGTTGGCATTCTCCTGGAATAAATAGCTTGCTGAAAAATGATACTTAAAGTTATGTAAAAAAGATTTTATTGGATTCTTTAGAACCTCATTGAAATACATTGTATTAGATAATTAATCTGTGTTGACATTTGTCAATCATTTAGACATATATGTGCATTATTTTATATTCTATATTCAGTAAATTCTTTRCGGATCTTCAACAAAAAATCACATTTTGCTGTTTCTGTTAAGACACATTCTGCCTCCATAATATTTTAATTTCTGATTACTTTCCAGGCAGCCAAATAAACTTTGTATTATATGGACAAGAAGAAAAAGAAGGAAGTGTTCTAAAGTAAGTTCATTAATTAATATGTTGTTATTGGACGATTGTACACTCTTTGTTTTAAATTTCTGTATTGATTTCTAGATTATTTTCCATGCATTTAGTTTTCATTATTTTTTTTTTTATTGTTTCTTTATCATTCACTCAATTCTTTTTTTATTCATTCTATCCTTTCCCATTTATCCATTCTTTCATGTTCATTCATTCATCCATTCATTCATCTATCCATCCATTCATTCATCCATTCATTCATTCATTTCTTTCATTCATTCATCGACCCAACCTTACTTTCCATCCTTCCTTTCTTTATTCCTCCTTTATTNCATGCAAATGGCCCACTCTTCACTGAACTTGCATTTTATCAGAGTAGCAAAGCCTGACAACAGTGAGTATTTTGGTGTTTAGTTTGTGATGCTTTAAAGTCACAGGACGATATATCCATCCATCCATCCATCCATCCATCCATCCATTCATTCATTCATTCACCCACCCATCCATCTTTTCATCCATCCATCCATCCATTTATTAATTTATTTCCCCCATTAACTCATACATGTGGCTAAACATTTATAGTCCAAAAGTGAAAAAAATTCAGGAATGAAATATCAAAACAAATAAAAATTACAAGAAATAATGGCTTTTATTCGATAGTTACATTCATGGAACCCTGGCATCACCAACCCATTTA
Organism: Actinia tenebrosa; assembly: GCF_009602425.1. The sequence goes on from NW_022258126.1 coordinate 231,803, forward strand.
GGGGCATCATCACGTGGACGGAACCAGAAGAGATGGAAATAACTGTTACATTATACAAGGTCTGATTTTTTTTCTATATACTCGTATTTTGGAATATTAATCCTATATCCTTTGAAAAACTCTCAGAGCAAACGAAGGAACCAGCAAACTACTATTGTTATGTCTCATTTTTAGGATCCCAGACCAGGTAGCCCTTATGAGGACAAGGAATGGACTTTTGTCATTGAAGATGTAAGTTAGTAGTTTATCATTTCAAATGTAATTATACAATTTATGCTAATGATTTTTTTTGATAATTTTTTTATTTTATTTTTGTATTGTTAGGAATTTAAGGATTTAAAAAAAAAAAAAAATACTAAATTGAATTTCAAAAAAAGGAAGAAAAAAAAAATCCAAAAAACTTTCAATAGAGCCTCAGGATTTTATACTTTTGATAGACATGTTTCAGCGTTTCTTACCTAATCTACAGCATATCTTTATTAGCGAGAGTGCGAGATGACATGGGAAACTTTGAAACATGTTTATCAAGTGTAATTTCATTTCTCAATATACTGTTACATTTGCCGCTGCTGCTTATACCAAAACTCCAGGTCTGGATTTTTTAAAATTCCACTGGAGAATTCTAAAATGGAGTATTTATTTATTAAGAATGGGGTGCACTTGATTGGCTGATGCTGATTTTAGTTATTATCAATAAATTATACAGGAATCAACTTCTGGCCGTAGAAAGGCGATAGCTCATGGAACTATTAATATGGTAGACTATACAAGCCTTGGTCTCGAACAGAAAGATGTTAGACTCAATTTGAAACTTGCTTCTAAGAAGTTGGTCTGTGCAAGCTTGGATTTCAAGATTTCTTGTATTCTTATTAAAGAGGGAAAGGCAACGTAAGCAATGATTTTTTTGCATAATTTAAAAAATTCCTCTTCGGAAGCTACAGATTTATTTGATTGTGAAAATGATGATGATGATCCTGGTAGGGATTCATGACTTGTGATGGTGGTTGATGATGGTGATGATGATGAAGTTGTTGATGGTGATGATGATGGTGATGGTGATGGTGATGATGATGGAGATGATTACACTGATGATAATGATGGTGATGTTCATACACCCCACTTCTTGGTCTCTGTCTGGTTCATTGTCATCAGTGTCCAGGTTTGTTGCTGATTTTAAAGAATCTAAAACAAAATGCACAACAAACTATGTCAGTGAAAAAGAACGGACAAGTAGCTTTCTAGTTATGACAAAGCAGTAGTGAGTTATGACACCAAAACAATGATGATCATGATTAGTGGTGATGTTGATGATGAAGGTGATGATGATGATCATTTATAAAATTTCAATATTCTTTGTTTCCATGACAACAGTGACGAGGACATGATTAGTATTGGCAGTATGTTGAGTCTTAATGATATTGGAAGCCTGAATGACTTTGAGGTGGAGCCAACAGTTGCCACTCCACAGCCGACACGTCGATCTGGCCATAGTCGTAACTTATCACATGGAAATTCCTTACCAAGAGGTAACTGCAGATTTTACAGACAGATTTTATCGTAGATCTGACAGACCTGACAAATTAATTTTTATACAGTCGACTCTCCCGTATGTGACCACCCAGGGACCAGGAGAAAGTGGTCGCTTACGGGAGATGGTCGCTTATGAGAGTGGTCGTTCAAAGAGAGTCGACTGTAGTAGAAAAAGTTTTAACGGTTCTAATAAGTATTATGTGATTGGTATAATATTTGTCCCACTTCTCAGGCATAAACCACTCTTTTAAAGATTTAAACTATTGCATCTTTGTGAAGAAAGTATTTCCTTCATAAGCCAATATACTTACTTTCATATCATGATAATGCTTTTAGTGTTGTCCAAGAAAGAAGAATCAACAGAATCTACTGACACCACCCCAAAGAGTACACCAATGAGACCGAAACGAACAAGGTCCAAATCCACTACCCCATCAGGTGATAAATACACTCTGCCTGGTGAGCAAGAAACAGATGAAAGAAGGTATGACGGGCTCAAGAAAAAGATTTCAATGAAAGGGGGAAATGGTCTAAAAAAACAGAAAAGGGGAATTACTTTTGTACTAACTATACATTTCTTTTAAATTTTCGACACTTTTGAAAGCCTTTAACTCTGCTTCTTTTTATTGAAACATGTTCAAACTTGCCAGACTTACATATCTTGAGATGCTTTCTAAAATGAAAACTTTTTGTGTTTTTTTTTTTTTTTTTGCCAATTATATAAAAATTCCAAACTTACTCTGTCCCTTGCTCATCCTTGAAATGGGCAATGATTGATTTAAAATATAAGTATTTATTTTTTAGAACAACCTCATGCACGAGCTATGCTAGCACGAGCTAGCTAATGGTTTAATATTTGAAATCTGTGTGCAAGCCTTCATTTTACTGATTAATGCTATTGGTAAATGGTCAAAATGTCTAGTTATTAGTTAAAATCAGAGACAAAGCAAATATTATCGATAACACAGAATATATTCATTTTTATTCTTAGGTTAAGTAGTACATCACAGGTGTCGCCTGAAACAGATGACACACCAGTAAGATATAACTATTAAATATAACATGAAAATTCTACAATATTCTAGAATAATTGTACTTCAAAATAATAGGCTCACTTAAATTTTAAATGAGTATTTTTTCATTCGCAGGAGGTTATCAAAGATATAAGCAAAGCTGAAGAGGATTTGACAAGTATGTTCTTGTTGTAGATACTTTACTGTACTTTGGGCGTAATGTTTTCCCATTCCAGACTACGTCTCATTCCCTTCAGAATTATATTTTTATTTGTTTACTAGTAATACCTAATAAGGTACATGAATAAATGTGGATGAAACTCAAGCAAATAAACTTATACTTGGGCAATGAAATGTGGTCTGAAATGAGAAATGGGAAAACTTTATGTCCTAATTAAAGAGATGTAATAAATGTCATAACCATTCTCTTTAATATTATTTCTTTATTTATATATTTTGTTATTTATATATATATTGTATATTTACATATACACCGACTTGCAAGAACGTTGTCATACGAAAATAGAACATTAGTGATTTAGTGGGATAGGAATTGTATTAAAAAACAGAAGAAGATCACTGAAGCTGAACTTTTTCTCTTGTCTTTTAATGTATTCCTTTCTCAYTAAATYACTAATGTTCTAATATCGTATGWCAACGTTCTTGCAAGTAGGTGTATATATATTATATTAATCTACCTGACAAAGTGCATACGAATTGCAGAATGAAATTCTCAAAATATTTGAAATTGGATGACATTTAAAAAAAGCAGAATAATATTTTTAATTATACAGCTTCTCATTAATCCCATACAGGTAACTGTCCAATTATTTTCTTAATTGGACAGGTCTTGTTGWTATGGGATTAATTAGGCAGCTATATAWTTAATAGRTAATGGGATTTCATGCTGTCCAATCAAGAAATAATTAGACTTGAAAAGTTCCTCTGACTGCCAAATTGGACTCGGCCTACGGCCTCATCCAATTTTGTCAGTCCTCGGAATTTTCATCGTCCAATTATTTCTTAATTGGACAGCATGGAGTCCTATTACATATACTTATTAGATAAAGGAAATTGACTATTATTTATTTATCAGAATGGTGCAAAACCTGTACCAAAGGATATAAAGGAGTCAAAATAAAAAACACCACTACATCCTGGCGAGATGGACTCGCTTTCTGTGCAATTCTACATCATTTCCATCCGGATCTTTTGTGAGTAAAACACCTTGTTCCTTCTTTTTTTTTCTTTTTTTTTTCATTTTCTTACCTTGTTGACTTCTCTTAACCACTTACAGTTATTTCCTTGTATCTTAGTGACTTCGATTCATTGAGTTCAGAAAATATAAAAGAAAATAATAAATTGGTAAGTCAGTTTGAGTTTCTCGTTCATCCATCTTTTTTGCTTTTTCGTTGTCGTTTCATGAAGAAATAGAAAACGCGCGTGCTTGCTGTTGCAGTTACTGTATAAAGCACGCGGGGATTGGTAGAACACGAGAGAAATGTTAGGAAAAGCACGACGTGTAGCGGAGTTTTTCTGGACACTTCTCGAGTGTTCTGCCAATCCCCAAGTGCTTTATAATTCCACACAGCACAGCAAGCAAGTTTTTGATTTCTTTTATAAAATGCAAAGGGCGCTTGCGTGCTGTGTGCTCTCATAAATCATGCGCTCCCAACCAATCAGAATGCCAGATTTATAACAGTTATTTTATGGTTGTTCTTACAATGATGTTCGACTGTATCTATACTCTAATGATTTTTTATTCTACATTCACAAGGCTTTCGACGAGTATGAGAAATTAGGCATCCCACGGCTGTTAGACCCGATGACCATGGCTATATCATCCGTCCCTGACAAGCTGTCAGTAATGACGTATCTCTTCCAAATAAAGACTCACTTTACTCAACCAAAACACCAAGCAACTCCACACCGCAAACACAAAACGTTTAGTCTTTTCCGCAAAAAACATTCTTCCTTAATGGAAGATCCCAAGGAGAAAGAAGAGGACGAAAGATTTCGCATGAAACTCGAGGCAAGACTAAGCCAAAATATCGAAGATTTTAATTTTCAAGAAATCCAAAAAGAGATCTTAACTGATAATGTCGAGGATTTGAAATCGAAACCTAATGAACTTAAGAAAACTGACTCGACACGTGACAAGGACAATAACGTGGGTCTTAAGGTTATTACAGCCGACTTAACGGAGCATGCGTCAAGCGAAGCAACCGCTGTACGGAAAGACCTTGATGTTGTAGCTAAGAAACGGGGACCGAGGAGTATCGATGTGGACGATGTTAAAAGAAAGTCAGGTTATAATCCTTTTGATGATGATGATAGTCCACCATCTGTGCCTGAAATCTCAACTCCCTGTGATTCAACATTAAAAACGGACATTTCCGAGGTAAAGAAAGTTGAGAGTGCAAAGAGTAGTATACCTCCGAAGGAGTACAACCCTTTTGACGAAGATGAACCAGAGTCACCCTCCCAAGAGACCAATCGCCTTGCGGAGATTATTTCTGAAAGCAAGCCTACAACCGGTTATAACCCGTTTGATGAAGACAGCGACCAGGGACCTAGTAGTCCCGTGGATAAACCGAATACAGATACGGAGACAAGAACTAAGGCAGAAACGACCCGAAATGATAATACTTCTCAAACGCGGCTTGGGTATAACCCCTTTGAAGAAGATGAAGACGAAGTTGTTGAACCTAGTAAAGAAAAACCTGCTGCAACGGGGTATGGTTATAATCCGTTTGAAGATGACGAGGAAGAGAATAAGCAAGAGAAAAAGAATATTCCTGAAGGGACTAGTAAATCTGCACAGTTTCAGAGAACACGGCTGACGGCGAGTGGAAGAAGAATAAAACTTCCCGCGCCTAAGCCGAGAGGAGTTCCTTATCGACCAAAGCAGGAGCAGCCTATCGCGGTAAGAATAAGAATACAAGATATAAGAATGTTTGGGTGCCATCCAACATGGCTGCTGTTAAGCTAAAGTCTTTGTAGAGTTTAAGGTTTTGCGTAAGCATATAAGAGTCGCCATGCTGGAGGACAAAATTAGTGACATCCACAATAACTCCTGCCACAGGATGCCGATAATTTAAAATATCCGTAGTTATATAACACCTTATGACATAAACCATAAAGATGGCTTCCAGACATGCTGTTTTTCAATATTTAGGTTATTTTTAACAATAACCTTCCTTTCTTATTCCATCCATCTCACGTTCGCGTGGAGTTTAGTAAGATAATTTTTCAAATAATCTTGTGTTTTCAGGTACCTAGAACCACTATTCCATCGAAGGAACCCCCCAAACAAGGTGATAGTGACAGTCCTTGGATGCCCAGAACATCAAACCACGACTCACCAGTAAGTATTCTATATCTTCTATATATATCCGTCGGGTTCCCTGTGGGAAAATAGGGGAGACTGAGGAGGGTGACGGAACCTTCCCAGTTCGATATTTAGCTGAAGTGATCATCCACAGGTAGCCCGTCTTAAGTATATTCCTGAGAGAGGCGAAATAGGGATGTATAATTCAAGCCCTTTTGTTTTTAAAACAGACCCGTCGTCGTCTACCTCGCGACCCTAAGCTAAAATCCACCAGACCAGCTCCACGTCCACCTAGTGCAGTAGCCAAACCATCAACCAAGCCACCACCAATACCAACACTGGAAGAATGGCGGAAAACAAAGGAAGCCCAAGTCAAGAAAGACAGCCCAAGAAAGTTGGCGCAACCTAAACGACCTGCGCCAAAACCACCAGGCGCGAGACTGGAAGTAAAGCCGACGGAAAATAGTGACATTTTGGCTGATAAGGTTGATGGCGAGATTAGTGAAGTGAAAATTGAAGATAAAGAAGGTGTAAAGATTGAAGAGTTAAGGCCTGACGAAARTGAAGCCACAAACAGCGAAGCGTCAATGTGTGAGGATTTGAACATGGATGGCGCCAAGAAGGCGGAAACAAAAGAGGATTCTGCAGAACAAGAATCTGAGAATCAAGAAGGGTTGAAGGCAAAGGAAGAAGAAATAAAAGAGGATTCTGCAGAACAAGAATCTG
>NW_022258126.1:288786-323546 GCF_009602425.1 Actinia tenebrosa
GGGGAGGGGGGAGGGGAGGGGGGAATATTACCAATGGACAGAACAATTTGTGAAGTGTTCTAGACTTCTAGAACAGAGCCAGCCAGAGTGCGTGAATGACATAGAGCATACTTACAGTCCACGAAGGAATTCTCAACTTGGACGAGGAATCATAGGTGTCGCTGTTCAGGTCATACTTGTAAGTGGGCGGGAATCTGATATCTGGTTCAGTGAATCCATGGAATACTTCATCTGGGAGATAAGAATCCTTATTAGTGGATGGATGCATGGGAGAAGCTCAAGAAGGTCAAAGGCCCCTTTCTTGCTCTAGTTTCTTTTTGATTTGTCTTTTTTTCCTTTTTTTCTTCCTCTCTCCCTCCCTCCGTCACTTTCTTTGTTGCTTGCTTGCTTGCTTCCTTTTTTCCTTTTTTTCCTTCCTATCTCCCTCCCTCCCTTTCTTTGTTGCTTGCTTGTTTGCTTCCTTTTTTCTTTTTGTTCCTTCCTTCCTTCCTTCCCTCCTCCTTTCTTTCCTTGCTTCCTTTATCTGCCAATTCCTTCCCTCTAACAGCCCTTTCATTCTTCATTCTGTATATTCATTCCCTTCTTTATATTCATTGGGTTCTTCACACTATTAGTTTACCTTTTTCCATGAGTTTTGTCATCTGATCCTGAGCTAGAAGTTCCTACCGCAAACAAATGACATAAATCAGTTATAAAATACCACAAAACCAGGCAAAGAAAATAACTCTTCATAAATAGTTTACCTTGAATTCATTATCATTTTGCTCCTGGTACTGAACCAATAGTTCATCTACCTTTTCTCGTGGCAAATCAACTCGAAAGTTAAAATCACCAAGCCAGAAAACACGATCAAATCTATCAGTTACATCAGGACCTACAAAGGTAACATTCACATGAGATTAGCTTTGCTGTGTTAAATTAAAATCAACCCTTGTAGGGATAAACATGGCAAGCAAGATCAAGGTTCATCCATGATTTATGATAAATAACCTTGTTATATCCTCTCTAAGTAAACTAATAAAACAAAAAACAAGCAAAGTTCCATAAAATATTTCTGCATTAGTATGAACATTCCTTATGGAATAGGGAAAACTAATGGGGAGAGGGGTGAGGGGGTTTTGACACTTTTTATTAGGCTGGGGCACAGGTAGCCCAGGCTTGCTGCTAGTGTTGAATAACTGAATCGATCGAGAGGCAGACAGATAGACAAAGATTATATGGGTATCATATGGGTGCTTTTGAATCCTCATTTTTACGCTTTAAAATAATTAAAATCAAATAAAACTCCCACCGTGTGTTATTGCTATATTGAACAGCCCCATGGTTTAATTACAGCTCATTTCGTTCGGGTTTAGATGAGGCTTCCCCACCACACACTAAAGACCCATATGATACCCATATAATCTTTGTCTATCTGTCTGTCTCTCGATTGATTCAGTTATTCAACACTAAGGGTAAGCTACCTGTGGCTGGGGTTGAGGTGGGTAGGATGGGATACAGACACAGGACTGTAATACTTTCTGCATCAACATATCCTAATTTTGTTTCAGGGGGTAACTAGTTCACTTACGGTTATCAGTCCAAGGTTTCTCGACACTTTGTAGATTCAGAGATTTGCAGATTACATTGTAGTCATTCACACGGTCCTTTGACTTCCCCTCACCAGCTGTACAAGATAAATATCATAGGGATTTTGTCACCGTAGCAAATTATATAACACTATGTAGGTCACTGATAAACAAGTACAAATAAGCATGGGAAGCACGGGTGGGGTAGCAGTGAAAATGCTCGACTCTCACCAATGCGACCTGGGTTTCAGTCCCACTGAGCTCGGTGTTGTATGTGAGTTGAGTTGCTTATTGGTTCTCTCCTGTGCTTCAAGGGTTTCCCGGGTTCTCCGGCTTTCCTCCCTCCGCAAAAATCAACTTCTAAATTCCAATTGGAATCCAGTGGAAGAAGAGCCACTCTGTGGAATCCACTGTTAATCCCATTATTATTAACATCATTATCATCATCATCATCATCATCACCATCCTCATCATCATCATTACCACCATCATCATCACCATCATCATCATCACCATCATCATCATCATCATCATTATCATCATCATTATTATTATTACATACTTACAGGTTAGATGTGAATTGATGAATAAGAATGAAGTTCCAAAAAGGTTGAATGAAAAAGCAAGACCTCCCTAGAGAGAAGAAAAAAGGCCAAAATCAATGAATTCTTTTTAAAATAATATAAATACCTTCCTGCCATTAAAATGAGTTAAAGAGATGATTTGATGGTATGTGGTCATTTACCTTGGTTTTAATCATGTGACCTACTCTGGTTGCAACAGTGTCTTGATTGACAGCTGAAGATAGATAATATGTAATTATCAAATGCCTGCATTTTTTATAGATCAATGCTACGCAATCTACTAATATTCCTACTCAAGAAATCAATTTGAATTATAAAAAAACATTAATATTTCGTTTATCATTTTTGATTATTTCGGTGGGATTACATAATTATATATATAAAAATATATTTTACAACCATCACTCCCCGTGATTTTTAAATTTTGAAATAGTGAGAAAATTTATTTTTGGTCATTTGATGGTTGTCTTGCCTCATAAAAATTATGCCTTTGGCCTAGCTTCCTCAATAGGTATCTCTCTTTGCTTTGCTTTTCAAAATAGTTTTATTTATTGACATGCTACTGTACCTTCGTCATCCCCCTTCTTCCCCTTTATTACACAGAGACCCTAAACACCAGGCCAAGTTGCGTACTAGCTATCTTACAGTTATTGTTCTTGATATAACCTACCTGAGCAAAACCATACAATTTCTCTTCTCACATAAACAGCCATATGTAGAACACCAAAGCTACTGGAGTACATAAGGACATGGCTGGGGCCAAGGGTCTCTTGTAGCCTGATCTCCCATTCTTTTCTGAAATGATTAAATATCAAACTCAGTCTTAGGGATGGAGAGATTTAGAGATGTTAAAAACCTGGCAAATGATTTCAAGTATTTGGATCAAAACCTGAGTAAGTGAATTCTTAGGTTGCATGTTAAATCATAGCAGCCATGTTGGTGCTATTTATCAAAAGATTTCTCATTAACATCTATTTTTAATTGCACCAAGATAGCCACTGTGTTGTTGTCTTTTGATTCTCTTGGGAATGCTTGCAACCCATCAACAGAAAGTGTGTGTGTGTGAGCTGTGTGGCCATAAAGCATGTACATTCTATTACAGGACCTCTCTGAAAAACACCTTCGTGATAAGAACTTTCTGTATAAACATTGTTATTACCATCATTATTATTATTATCCAAACCAATCAGAAAGCAGGATTTATATTACAGTTATTCTATAATATTAACCAATTATAAAGGCAATGATCAGCTAGTTACTTCAAGAGTTTACCTGAGTGGAGTGCATTCTTGTAAACCAATGACATAAATATCTTGTAAGAAATCTACATTTTCTGGCAGAAGAAAGTCATCTAAATATCCAGGAATTTCCTAACATGGAAAAGAAATAAGATCAAATAATACTGACTTTTTGGGTGCAACAGTAACCTTTAAAACATCTCCCTCTTTAAATGTAGTTTAAGCCTTGCTTAGATATGGCACAAATGTGGTAAGGGTAACTTTGTATGATTGGGAAACCATTTTGCAAAACTTCTAGTCAAACCGTATTCTACTGTAACTGTACCTAAACCTTAGACTATTTTTGTTGCATGAAAACAATAGGAAGCCATTTCAGCGTCTTGACATGTCATGCATTCATCGTCCTGCATGTCCATACAACATTTTCAACTCATAAAAAAGCTGCTTGCTTCATATACATTAATTTCTCAGCGATCATAATCACCTTTTCCTCGTGCATATTCCATGTCGCTACAAAAACTCCAACTTTACGATCAGGGAAATAATTCAACATTTCTTCCTGCAGAAAGTTCATATTCCTCAGCCGAACTTTCTGAGCTGCGACTCTTGGTAGAAAACTAGACTGTGAGGCATAAGAAAAATTACTTCCCTCTTTTCTTGATATATTGGAATCTGAAGCATATCTATGATCTGTTGCGCTGTCTAAATCTCTTCTTAAATAACTTTTGAGATGATTCTGAAATTCTGGGACTGACTCATAAGTTGCAGACATGATAGAGGACATATTTTCATATGTTCCAGTTGAATTTAATGTAAAGTTCTTTGGTATGCTTGGTAGTGTAGCATCAGGATAACGTCTAGTTAATAATTCTTTCGCTATACGTTCACTTCGTTCTTTAACTTCTTGGTCACTTGCCGAGGACGAAGACAATGTAGAGTCATCATCGTCATCACCACTTACATTTGTGAAACTATCACCCGATGATGACAATTCATCATCACCATCATCATCTTTCTTATTATTTTCCAGTATAACAGCATTATTATCATTATCTTTAAATTCCGTTCTTGTTTCTAGCTGCATTTCTGAGTTCCCTTCTTTATTTTCCTTAAAATCATGAACAACTTTAAGAGGTTTCAAAATGCTTGGATTTGATCTAGATATATCACTTCTCTTTGTTTCACTCTTAACGTTTTGTTGATAATTCTTAAAGCTGTTTACCAAATCTTTATTTGATTGAATTAAAGGTTCTAATTTTATATTTCTTCCCCTTTGTAGATCTGATCTCGAAGTATCAATTGATCCATCACTGGAACGACGAGGTGGTGTCGATAGAGGCGATACTCTTGAGTTAAACATGTGTTTACGGGAGATTCTCTCGTCTTCTGAGCCAGAAGTTCTTGGCGATTCGCTTCTTAAGCGTTTTTGCCCTCGAAAACGAATCGGTGTTGAACGTCTTGATTGACCTTCTTTCAAAGGAGAAGACGGTGGATGAGGAACAAAACCAGTGACAAAAGGCTCACCAACAAACTGCTCTGTCTTCGAAACAGATGGAGATATTATTGACAGGCCTTTAATCTCATTATTTAAAGCGTTTTCTGAAGATTGCCTTCGAATTCCAAGTCGATTTGGTTGTATTGTAGGTCTGTGAGTCGTTCGCAGATTGTGGTTATAAAACGAATAATTCCCTGCTCCATCCGACATTTCTTCTTTGTAGATCAAAGCTTGAACCTTTAGGATTGAATAATGAACGTCATTATTGAGTCATCCGGAAGGACAGGAGGTTTTATCCGGTAAAATAAAGGGTCAAGTTCTGGTCCGCCATCTTTGTTTATTTGCTATGGGATAAAGAAACTAGGACTTGAAATGAAGGGACAAAAATAAATCCTACTGGGTAGGGGATGTAAACAAAAATAAAATTTATGCATACATCCCGAAAGGCATTCCAAAATTCTATAACTTAATGAAATATAGATTTAAATAGTATGTTTGTTTAGGACTGAAGTAAGAAAATGTGGACTTTTAGAAATACATTGGTGACCAAGCTGCATGTTTTAGAACAAATTTAACCCTCCCTTCCCATAGTTTATTCTATTGCTGCGCAGACTGTCGTGCAAGTGGTTCGTCCAAGATGGACGATGTACTGAAGTTAGTCGAAGAAAATCCTTATTTAGAGATATTTAATGATGATTCAGGGAAAGAAAAGGTTGGTGTGCATTTACAATAAGAAGTGCTTTAGATACTACTACATTAGAGGAGAAAAAAGCCTTGAAAATACGTTTAAAACTGGGCAGAAATGTCTGAACAATATGAGGCTTATTATATGTACAAAATAGCTTAAAATTAAATTTGAAAATTTGAAAATGCCGAACTCTTTTGTATTTCTGTCTTCTTTTTTTGGTGCTAAGTTGGAAGCGTAAAAGTGGGTATACTATAAGTTTTACAGCCTAGAATATAAGTTTCATGCCTCATTAGTATTACATGTGGTGGTAGACATGTGCTTAAATGTCCACCCCACCCACCCCCCTAGGGGCATCCATATTTTTAGCTTTAAAGGTATTGGCATTATAGTGATAGATCTTTCATAAAGATAGAAAAAGTCTAATTCAATCATTTTTGAGACAGCTTTTGGTTTACTTTTTGGCATAAATTTTGTATACTTTATGGGCTCCCTGTGTGCTGTGGGCTACCTGTGGCTTCAGATATTAAATAGCTTCCACCTTCTTCTACTGCCCTTAAATATGTACAAAGCTAAAGTTTCCTTAAAGAAACTTGCATTGCAAAGCATTAAGTATCACTGAAGAAAACCAAGTTGCTATAGGAACTAATAAAACCTGGGTTGCCACACAAACTACAAAATTTCGTTAATAATAATATCTTCCATTTACCTCTATTTGTGTCTCAATTCTTTAAGGTGAAATGTAAGCTGACTGGTCATCAGTTACCATGCCGATTATCGGACGTCGTCACTTATACCAAGGGTAAAAAGTATCAGAGGTTACTAAAGGGTTTGGCTGTGAACGACAAGGGACATGAAGAAACAGATGGCTGTTCTTTGGACAAGTATAAACAGTACTTAGTTCCAGCAGAAAAGAATAAGTATGTTCATTAATAAGGAAAAAGAGAATGGGATGGGTGACAGGAGATTGTTGGGAGACACAGGCCCAATTCTGGTGGCAGTACAAGCATTAATTCATCCTTGGGGGAACAGTAATATTAAGTGCTGGGCCATAGCCACAAATTTCTGATTGGTCCAGTTTTCAAGGGTTTTCGCTTTTTTTAATATTTTTAAAAATCTTGTAGTATATCACAGTACAGAGACATGTGCACACATTTCATATTCCTTAAACAAAACTTTTATGATCATATATATGGTTTTGTTGCTTCGTTTGATATAATTTCCAAGATTTCACTACGTCTAGGATTCTCAATTTAGTCTTTCCTCTTCAGGAATCAGTTGTATTGTAAAGTAACCAAAAAACTTATCAATGACATTCCTTATCATATCGAATTACATGTCAAAGGGAAAAGATTTCAGAGAGCACTAAAAACATATGAAGAAAGTAAGTCAAATTAACAAATATGACAGCTTTTTCCGTGCTGCGTTCGATTCAGTAATAAAGCAAGCAGGAAGTGAGGTAAGCACGAAAGAAGTGTAAGAAGAAACACGAGCCGTAAGTGAGTGCTTCTCACATTTCTTGAGTGCTTATGGCGCTTGGTAAGTGCTTTATTACTGAATCGAACGGAACACAGATAGGGCTGTTTTATTCATTTTATTCATTTTATTATTTTATTTCTTTTTTTTCCAGTATTGAATTGATTTGCGCAAAAAGAAAAACGGTTGCAGGATCTAGCAGCACTTCATGTGCTCGGATGGCTGCTCCATTCCCTAATAACCACAGTTTTCGACCAAACAGCACACGTGTACTATCCTAACTATATAACTGTTTTAGGGGACCCATTTTGGAAATATGTCCACTAAGACAGTCACACAGTGTACTACAAAGCCAGCTCAACTAAATCTTTTCATCAACCTTGGAATAGCTAATGAGTTGCCTTATTCTTTGACATGGGTTTAATTCAATAAATATATTGCAATTTCCTCTCAAAACACTGAAAATTGCATTTCTGAGAGCCTCAATTTCAAACTTTTCAGTATGGTGAGGGCATTTCCCTAGACCCCCCAGATTAGCTCTCCAATTAAAATTTTATACTCAGTGCTTAAAATAACAGCTGGCTTAAGTCACGGATCACAATAAGAGGCCAAATTAGTCTTAGCTCGGTCAAACCTCATTTCTGGCTTAACATTACTGTCAAAAAGATTTGACTGGAGAAGTTTGGATCTCTGGTTTCCTCCTTCCATAAAAATCAACATGTGAGTTGAGTGTTGTATGTTGTAAATATAGAATGTATTTGTAGTGCGTGTGGAGGGAACCTTATGGAACCTCATAGATGTTTGTGGAGTGGTGGTTGTAAAATATAAGTTAAATATAAGTCAAGTTCCAATTCTGGGCAGACATTGTCTGATGACAGGCCGTTATTTTAAGCTCTATTTTACCCCCTGAAAGGTTTAAAATGGGAAACTTCATATCAAAAGTTAAACACCGCTTTGTCAGTTTTTATTATTTCTACAATTTTCGTTTCTTGACTGTTTCATGTTGTTGTTCACAAGGTAAAAGTGATGAAACTCCAAATGAAGGTGAAGATGAGTTCAATGTATGGGAGCCGTCAGACAAAGAATCCACTCCTGAGCCAGACATTGATCCATTACCAGATAGTTTTGGTGAGGAGAGTGATGAAGATGAGGAGAAGATGGATGACAAGGATGGGAATGATGATGATGATGATGATGATGATGATGATGATGATGATGATGATGATTTTAATGAGCAAGACAAAAAGAAAGAATCCAATTCTAATGAGACAAATAAACAAAATGAAAAGAAAATGAAAGGTAAGGAAACATTTATTATGGCTTTAATTGGAGTAAAGCTGATTCTCATCCATCCATTAATCCCTCCCTCCCTCCCTCCCTCCCTTCTTCCATCCATACCGTTTATTCATAAACGCATCCTTTCATTCGCTCTTGACTTTAATATGTTACATAAAATTCAGTTTTCCGCATTTAAATTCCTAGGCAATAAAAATACAAATGCCAAAAACAAGTCATCTAACACAAGAAAGAGAAACCTTACGGTAAGAATATCTAAATGTCAAACAGTTATCATTTCGAAAAAGAAAAATTCGAGACTGTTTTCGCTCTTTCATAGGAAGAAGCCAGTGAACAGAAAGGAACCTCGAAGAAAGTAAAGAAACAATGTAAGAGTAAAGTTCCTTTGCGCAAAAACCTCAGAAGAAAAGCAAAAAAGTAGAGGATGTGAAAGTAATGAGACGTCTACGATATAGGTACATAAACAATAATCCAAGTCATCTAAACACTAGTGTTTTGTTTAACAAAACGAAGGACAATAGCTGACACTTGTTTGGTCCTTATTTGTGGAAGTCGTATATATATCTGTCATATTTAAACGCCTAATGCCTTATGCTAGAATGAATATAGACCTCTGAAAGCCAAATAGCGTAGCGGAGTGCTTCTCCTAACACTTCTCTCCTGTTCTGCCAACCCCCGCGTGCTTTATGACAGCACACAGCACGCGCTTTTTTTTTTTCAATTTCTTCAGTAGAGTTTTTTTTAGTTTCAGTACGGTCTCCTTTTATTCGAGGGTTTTCTTCACATATTCATCCCCAAAACTTATTTCGATTTGATCTGTGAGTTAGTCCTGCAGATAACTCCGGATCTTGTAGTTCCAGGGTTCGACAAAAAGTAAATCTTCTGGCTAGGGCGTCTGGTGATAACGATTAAAAGGCAGTTCAAGAACTGGATTTTTATTAATTCGTGATTCGTTTTTACATTATTCTGAGGAAGATTTTGCCAAAGACTCAAGTTCGGTGGCTCGTGATGAATTTTTATCACGCGATTAACTCACCCCACCCACACAAATCCCGGCATGTTGGATTGCAATTAGACTCTGTTCTTATGAAGTCATCAACATGGATTTCCGCAAGGTTCATCATTGGGACCGGGACTTAGGTCGCTGGGAATGGGGAATAGAATAACATCGTCATTGGATTTCTCCAAGGTTCATCACTGGGACCGATACTGTTTCAATAAAAATAGACCAGTTTCGAATTCCAAATTACCGCTGTGTTCCTTGATTACAGACTCATTTACACAGGGTTAGCCTCGAGTTTGTGCAGAATATTCACGTGTTCCAGTCAAGGTCCGTCGAGTTTCAAAGTGTTTGCACTGTTGAAGTTGTGCATTCTTTACTTTACCGTTGGTATTTGTGAATATTTAAACACTGATGCGAGGCTAACCCTGTGCAAATGAGTCTGTAATCAAGGAACACAGCGGTAATTTGGAATTCGAAACTGGTCTATTAAGACATTACATCGTTCGATGAACCTTCGACCTATATTTCTACCCATAAATTGTTTCTATTTGATTGTTAATTTGAATTCATTGACATTAAGATGCTCTTGTCTTGTTATCAAAAAGCCATCGCTTGGGTGCCGTCCACACCCAGTTGGCAAACCTTACCACTGCATAATCCTGAACCTTCTTGCAAAACTTGTTAGTTTGAAACATGTACTTGACTTTCCCAAGTTGTATAAGCCACCAGTCGAACCAGATAAAACGACAAAACGCGATAAGCAGAAGATGCAATGGACTGATGCAGCCTTGCCCACGTCGTCTGAGGTTGGCCAGGGCCTTTTCTCTCTCCTCACCTTTAGTCGTTAGCCTCATGTAGCTGGAACATCCCGGTGACAGCATGGTTGTGAACCAATCCCGAGGACTGTCTTTGAACAATTCCACCCAGCTCACACATCTACCGCTCTTAACTAAAATGTCATCTAAATATGTAAATGCTTCGACAAGGGTGGACAGCCGCTTGGAGGAATCTTTGAAGTAATTGGACCAGAACTCCGTATCTTTGTTGGTTTCGTTTACCAAGTCGCCGTTGTCTGGCAGATGAACGACGCCACTAAACACTCGAGCAGTGAGACATGACTGCACCTCGGAGAGGATAGGGATGGATCCGACAATCGGACGGACGTAGCCAATAAATGCTAAAGAAGGGTCTTCCACGTTGAAAATGAATTTATAATTGTTAATGAGAGGAACTTGGTATTTTGGCGGCAAGAAGGGGAACTCTGTGCGATAACCAGTACATTGTATTATAACGTCAACCTCGGCTTGCGTACCGTCACTTAAATAGATCTTCTTGCCCTCTGCGCCATCGATCGCTCCTTTATGGAAACAAATTATATAAGATTAAAGTTAGCATGTGAGATTAATGGTCACCATGTTGGTGGACCGTTGAAACATGTTTTGTTAGCTGATACACCAACATGGCCGCCATGTCTTTACATCCTAAGTGTACATGTGACTTCATCGCCTCCATGTTGGAGGAGAAATAGCAAAAGATTTGTCTGCCAACATGGCCGCCATGGCATGGTTTTTTTTCAAGCAGCCTGTACCTTTAGGCACGACATGTTTGTAATCGACCAAATCCAAAACGTGTCCGTTCTTGTTGATAAAGAAATGAAAAAACTCCGCTTCGTTTTTCCACTCGGGTATTCCATGACCCTGGTACGCGAGCAACGAGCCAGCAGTAGTCCAATGACACACCCACGCTAGACCTAGAGATGAAGACGAGGAACGAGGATTATTCAATAGAATAGAATCAAGATGTTTAATGGAAACAGTACAGAGGACAAAAAGAAGGAAGGAAGCAAGCAATCAAGCAACCAAGGAAGGAAGGAAGGAAGAAAGGAACGAAGGAACGAAGAAACGAAGGAACGAAGGAAGAAAGGAAGGAAGGAAGGAAGGAAGGAGGAAAAGAAGAGACGAACACGAAGGGAAAAAAGAATAGCTACCGAAATGAGGAAGAAAGAAAGAAAGCCTAAAAAAAACACCAACCTGGTTTTCCCTTGGTGTAGGGTGCAATGGTCTTAATTGCCCTTGAAGAAGCTTTATCCAAGGTTTGTGGTTTTCGGTTCGGCAGAATCTTTGAATACTTCCTGAAAAAATGCTGTCCACGTGGAATGCTCCAGATAATCTGCCCAGCTCCTCCCTCGTACCATTCTTCGACAATATCCGCCGCCGTCTCTCCACCTCCAACAATCATTACCCTCTTGCCTATGTGTTCAGGAATAAAGGACTTAAGAGTGCCAGAGTGCATGACTTCACCAGTGTAATCGCTGAACAGTGTATTCTCTAGCTCACGATTCGGTTTTTGATGAACACCAGCACACACCACAAGTTTGCTACCGATGTAAATGTTACCATCTTCACCAAGTACCTCCCAATTGTCACCAATCTTGTCAGCTTGTACCACTCCACAGCTGAGGACAATGTGAGGGTGTAGAGCAAAGGCATCGCAGAAATCATTAAGATACTTGTAGATCTGAGCATGTCGAGGGAACTCTCCCATTTCATCTGGCATTGGGAAATCAGAAATCTCCGTAACAGATGACGAAGACGTACACTGGGTTCTTTTCATTACCGTTAGGATGCTGGGATCGTCGGAGTAATTCCAGACGCCGCCTATCTCAGGCCGTTTCTCTAGTACTACCACAGATAGCTTCTCTTCTAACATGTATTTACAGGCTAACAAGCCAGACCATCCAGCACCGATGACCACAACCTCACGATGAACTCGAGACATTATTGATAACAACTGAAGTATAATAGACAAAAAGCTTCAGTAGAAAATTACTATCATCATCATCAATCATCATTATCATCATCATCATCATCGCCATCATCATCATCATCATCATCATCATCGCCATCATCATCATCGCCATCATCATCACCATCATCATCATCACCATCATCATCATCATCATCATCATCGCCATCATCATCATCATCGCCATCATCATCATCACCATCATCATCATCATCATCATCGCCATCATCATCATCATCATCGCCATCATCATCATCACCATCATCATCATCGCCATCATCATTATCAACAACGTCATCATCATCATTATCAACATCATCATCATCATTATCAACATATCATCACCACCACAATAATTATTGTTATTTTTAATATTATTTTAAAATATTAGTAGTAGTAGCAGTAGTAGTAGTGGTAGTGGTAGTAGCAGTAGTTGTAAGTTATTTATAGCATTTGAGTAAAAGACACTGATCCGATCCGTAAAGCTTATTATAATAGAGAGTTTTAGATTTACGTTCACGGCAAACGTGAAACGTCAGTTGACCAGTAAAAAACTCTTTTAAATTACTGAAAAAGAATCGCAAAAAAGTCCAAGTAGTAGAAAAACAAAAGAGTATTTGCGCTTGATGAGAAGGTTTGTAAAAGGTAAATTAAAATCCACGAAAACTATGAAAACGTGGTCACGTTTGCCGTTTGCGGGGAGAAAAAAAGTCAATTTAAAACTCTCTAATACCTCACCCCCTCCTCCCGCCTAACAAACACACGCTCCGCTTGCCTCATGACTGATTGGACGCGCAAGTACGATGCGTAACGTTAACTACTTCACCCCCATGCATGACAAAAAAAGTGTTGTCTATTTTATTTATGCACAGTTTCTAATTCCCTTTTCACCGCTCTACCTCTCAGTCCCACTCGACCGACATTCTTAGCTTACTTATGACGTACCACCTCATCTTAATGGCGTGATTTTTAAACACTCTCTGAATCCAATCAAATCTCGAAAGGACTGGACTTTGACAATCAAGCGATCCGAGCATGGCTTGTTCCTTTATTGTATCGAGTCTATAAGTTAATGATATCTAAAAATATAATGGTGACCTAGACACTATTGTAATAGTTGCCTATTTATTATTCTCTTTAGTTTATCGAAAAACTATTTATATTTTGTACGAAAAAAGCGATCTTGGTTGAGGATAGACAATAGACAAACAAAAAAGAAGACAAGAAAAGAGTAAAACATAAGCGAGTGATTGGGAGCAATCATTTTAATGCCTCCAAAATAATTTTAATGCCCCAAAAATGTAGCTAAATCAAAACTCAAATCATGTTATTGCTTGAGTGTTATCACATCATAATGGAGTGGCTTAACAATCTAATTGATATTTATTTAAAGCTTGGTATATCATTTTTCGGCTAGGTCATTGCAGAACTCTACTTTTATAAATATTGTTTACTATATTAAATTTAATGACTAAATCTAGAGATGTCTATATCGACATCCAACAAGCCGAACAGAACTGCAAAGCTTGTTTTAAACGTGCAGTTATCTAGCTACTTTGATACGACTAAGCTTGAACACAGTACTTAAGTTTACACACTGTTGACATCGCCAGAATGAGTTTTTTWATTTTATTTTTTACTCCAAGTCTTTTTACTCCAACTCGATTCATAGCTTGCTAAATTTAGATGATTTCAATTATTTTCACACAAAGAAGAATTTAAAGTTGCGTTAGTTTATAAGACTTACCTGAGGTTGCAGTAAAGGACTATGAACTAAGAACGATGAACGATACCGTTATGAGCATTTGGCAACTCAGGCACAAAGTCACTGATCACGAACCGACAAATTTCTTTTAAGTCCTATTGGTTGGCGAGTGACTAATGTATTCCTGTTTTAGCTTGTAGACTTCAAACACTATCTCAATCAAACAGAACTACATAACTATATAGCACTATAGTACTAAATAGCACTGACGAAACAATAGCAAACAATAGACATGACTTTTTTGTACTTTTTACTTATTTCACAGATTTAGTTTGCACTCTATAGTTGTATCAGGAATAAATCCTACACATGAATGAAATACCTCGGGCTCTCTGAACCTTGGAAATCCTTATGCTTACTAAAATTGAAATGCAAATGATTTTGTCTGGCTAAATCTGATGCCAAGCTATCTTTATTGAAAAAGTACTCTTGCTTTTGATTATATTCTTAGTTCCATAAAGAATCCTTTTTTTTTTATCATGTTGTCAACAGACAACTGCACAAAAACCACTATTACTATACTCACTGCGTGATTCAGTTGTAAGCCACTTTCTCTCCGCTGGTTTATGAATATTTATGATGACATTAGGAGGTCGAAAAGGGACTTTCAAATAGTACTATCCTCAACGTCGTAGTTCTCTCAAGAAAACTGAGCCTTTTTTGCTTCCAACACCAAGAAAAAAATATTAAATGTTTCGGTTTCGCTCTGATATTTATTAACAAGTGCTTTAATTATTTGAGATTTGTGTGATTCTACCAAACCTCGGTGTTTTGTTTGAAAGCTGTTCATGCGTGGATTGTTTTTTTTTTTAATACTTAGATTCCTGACGGAGTCCAGTTGATAGCTTAGCATAGCTTCCCCTTATTCACATCCACTTCCCTTCCTCGCCCCTTTTTCCCGTTCTGTTTTATATCGAGGTGTAACACGACCAACAAAGCTCACAGCCACCCCCTTTGAAATCGTTTTGGTGTCATCACGCAACGCTTCATTCAAAAAACAAATTTTCAAGATCGTCGGTTAGTATAATCTACATGTAAATTTTGTTTGCATTTTACATTGTATTCACTCTGTGTATATAGCATGTCATCATCATTATCGACATCGTGTATTATCATCACATATCATTCTGTATCAAAAACGTTCTATATCGCTATTGTCATGCATCATCATGATGCATCACTATCGTCATGTATCATCACAATCGTCATGTATCATCATCTTGCCATCATGTTGCATCGCTATCGTCATGTGTCATCACCATCATCTTGCCATCACTATCGTCATGTATCATGTTGCATCACTATCGTCATATATCGATCATCATCATCTTTAACGACACTATCAATGACAAAATTATGATTGCAAAATGCATAGCATGTCATATTTCCAATTTCTCAAAGTTTTCTTATCGCATGCATCGTAAATCAAAGTCCTCTGTGTTGGTGTTTCAGGGCGAATTTATTGGTATTTTGACGCCCTAAATGACAAGTTACACTATCTATATCACGCTTACACTTGAAGATTTGCTGACGAGATATTTACACTATCATTAGCAACTGACACTTGAGTATACAACTATTTACGTTGTGGAGGGGAAAAGATTCCTTAGTTTTCTTCTAGCTAAGAATCAAGCGTGCGTTTGGTTGGCAATCAATCTTGTACTGCCTTGAATATTTCACAAAACATGCTAGGATAAAATTCATATAGAGTGGAACATCCAACATGGCTGCCATCAATGGCCATGCAATGACCGCAAACCAAACCTCCAAAATTAACGTTAAATCGACTTCTGCTCAGGTCAAACGTCGAACTTCACATGAGCCGATTCTAATTGAAGCAATGGATAAAAAAGCGGTCTTTCTTGGTGTCATTAGGTTCGGCTCGTGTGAAGTCCAAAGTTATTTACATGAGCCTTAAAAATATAACTATTCAATATATATACAACATTTAACGGGAAAAACTAAATCTATACATCCATAAACCCTTAGAGTCGCTAGGCGCTTGTTTTTGATGTTTTCACATGCATTGATCAGTTAATCAGTTAATGTGATTCTTCGTGATCTACACCAAGTACCCGCATGAGCGATCGCACAGCCTGAAGGGGATCTTGCACTTTGTTCACATATTCCTGCCACATAGCGTATTCAGATTTTTTTCTTGCTTTGAAAGGAGTGTGGGATTTAAAAGGCGTGTGCTTGAAGGGAGTAGAGGCAGGGACGTTCTTGTAAGGTGTGCTTCGTGCCATCTTGGCCTTGATAACGCTTCTTCGTTTCTCGAGATTAGACTTGCGCGTAATAAGGTAGTGCGCACTCTTGATTTTATCCGTCATCTTGGGAGTATTCAGCATTTCCTTTAAAAAACGCAATAAATAGGTTAGTTTATTTGGGTAATTTAGCTTCGGTTACCCAACGGGCTGAGGGATATTTATTATGAAAGCCCAAACCTAAACGTCTCAAATTTGCCTCGATTTTGTCGCAGGAAAAATGGCGGTAAAGATGTTTAAAACAACCTCGTACTATTTTTGAAGGGTTTTAATGTTGTTGACGCGGCGTGGCTCGAATTCGTGCCCTTAAGAAACACTGTCAAACCTTGGATAATGTATTATAGGATTTTTCGAATTGTTAGCTTACTTTAAGAATGTTCTCATCACGACGTCCTAAAATTGTAAGCAGACAACAAGCTTTGGAGAAGATCTGCTCCTTCTCTCTGTAGATGGTAATGAGCTCCAGTAAAGTGGTTATGGAGTCTTGCTCTTCGTATACTGCACGATAAGTTGTGGGGCACTAGAATAAAAAGATCAGAAGCATAATCACACCATACTTAAGCCATTGATACTTAAACACTGAAGTTACATTTATTCTTCGTTGCACACGACTCATAGCCGCCATCTTGGTTGAAATTAACAAAAGGGTGTACTTAGATTGGAGCTTTGCTCTGTTGTATAATCCCTACCTCATTCGTGATTCTTTATTTTGTCTGTTTTGTATATTATTTTGTATATTATTATTATATCTTTGTTTGGAGGTAAAGCTTTGTAAATAAATAAATGAATAAAAGAATTGCCAAGAATTGCTTTTGTTATATCAAACAAAAAATTTAGTTACCTTGACTAAGTTGACGAGAATTGCTAAAGCATATTTTAATATTTCCATGTAAGGCAAACTGCGGTTAGAGCTTCTTATAACAGTGAATACCACTTTTAGTGCTTTATCTTTGACGAGCTGTTCACAGCACACGTATGACAACCGCGTCACAACCTCTGTAGAGAAAAGAATGATTACATCACTGAAAGTTTGTAACATCGCCCGTCTTATTTTGAAACCAAGGGGGAAGCGACTACAGAAGGGAGAGAAGAATGACAAAGAAAACCAACGAACAAGATCGCCAACAAAGATAAGGAAAAAACACGACACCAAGAACCATTAGAGGAAAGAGTACAACGACAAGAGGAGGAGAAAGACAACAAAGAACGACTGCTTATCATCGTGAACATCAACACCAGCAGAGATAAGGAGAAAGAATAAAACAAATAAAACTAAGATTGAGAAAACAAGAACATTCCACGGCGACGGAGATCCCCCACCCCCACCCCTCCTCCATTTGTGTCCCTCCCTGAGCTAGAACGCACTTAGGACCATTCAAGAGTAGATTACAACCAACTTACCCAAATTAACAAGAATGTCAAATATCGTAGTCAAGTTTTTACATCTCAGTAGGTAATCCAGTGCTGATCTTGTACGATTACATAGCTTCATGGACTCAGTTGCTGCTTTGTTTGCTGCTTTAATGCGCCTGCGCGCTGCCTTGATCTTCAAGCTGGTCACGCAACGACGAACTTGGTATCCACGCCACAATGCCTGTGAATTTGAGAAGTAAGTTTTAATGTGAAGAATTCTTTGAGGGGATTGAAAGTATTAATTATATTACCTGTATGCGTAGGGCCGCAGTATTCATCTTGTCAACAGTTCTCCTCGCCAGCCACACACGAGCAATAGCCTGGATTCTAGTCGCTGATCGATTCTTGAGTTCAAGCCTACGACGCGCTGTTCTTTGGATGAGGATGCAGGCTCTTCGCATGGCGATGAACCGACGACGTAGTAATGTAGCTCGCCACCAGCACTAAAACAACACGCACAAAGTAAGAATCGACACCGCAACCTTTTTGGAATTATTGTAATCTTTTGTTGTCCAGCCAGCACCTTTTTACATTATTACTTTATTTTACTTTAGTATTATTATTATTACATATTAATATATTCGATTTTGTATTATATAATTACCATTTCTCGTATAGTCTCAACAATATGAACTGAAACTTCACCTTCTTGTAATATGAAAAACGTCTTCATTTATGGTGACAATTTGGCACTGTAACAGCTCTTTTTTAAGGGATAGCGTAATGCCCTGTTCGTGCAAATGTCTGTTGTAGCTCGTTGGTTGTCAAGTTCTTATGATTATATAGGCAGCAGAAAAGTAGAGACGTTTTCCTCGAGTTTTAAAAGAAATAATGAATGGTATCCTTACTTGTATAGAAAGCACAGAGTTCATCTGCTTCTTGGCTAACGCTATAGCTCGTGCTTGCTTGAAAGCTCTTTGTATTTTGACAGCTGACAGATGGTGATATGCCGCGGCAGAGAATCTTAACAACCGTCTGCGCTGTTCTTCTTTCAATTGCTGTTGAAAAACCAGAAAAGAATTATCAATAATTGTATAAGAATGTCAAGAATATTGCTTTATGTGTCATTCGCATTTCACACAATTTTTTCTTCCTTCGTTTCTTTATCTTTGGAACACATAATTTCATTTTGAAATTAGTTGCAAGTACGAGCGAATATCTTTTTGGCACATTTAGCAAGTTCTCATGACAAGTACTCATACAGTTGCTTTCGTAAGATTGGTAAAGTATGCACGCGCCGTGCCGTGACCTAGCGTTTTTAATTGGTAATCTCGCGATAACCAATAAGCCTTTTCATAGTTTAAGAATCGATTCCACTGCGCATGCGATTTTATCCCGAATTTCTCACCTTCTTTTGTTTAATTAAGAACAAAAGAAGGTTTAGACAAAAGAAGGTGAGAAATTCGGGATAAAATCGCATGCGCAGTGGAATCGATTCTTAAACTATGAAAAGGCTTATTGGTTCAACAGATTTCATCACATGGGTGAGCGGCATGTGTCAATCAAATTTTACTTACTCATTTTGCAATGCTACAAAACTTACTTTCACTTGATTCCTAGCAATGTATCCTCTAAGATTCGCCTGGATGATTCTCGCAGCTCTGTGTAATCTCGCCTGCTTTCTTCCCTGGTAGCCTCTATAAGCAGCTTGTATAACTACCGCTGACCTCTTGGTAACAACGTACTGATGTCGCTGTGCTTTGCCTAGACAAAGCGCACGGAATCGCCTTTGGAGTATCTGTGCTGACCGTATTTCTTGTACATGTCTTCTCGCTTGGTATCCCCGGTAAAACGACTGAAGAGAGAAATGAAAAACGATGTTAGAGCGCGCTTTGGATCTACAAACCTTTTCGCTGTTGTATCACAGCGTGGGACAATCACAACAGAGCTAGGCTCCAAACTAGGTGAAAGCCCAAAGATCGAATTAGAATTTAGGAGTTGATTTTTGGAGTTGGATGTTCTTGGGACCTCGAGTCCCAGACAGTTTTAAGTCTGGGTATTTGTCTTCCGTCGATGGAAAAATTACAAAGTCGACCAATGTAGGTTTGATACATGGAATGAAGGACCTTGAGAAGTGGTACTAAACATAAGACTCTCTCACAGTGTCATAAAACTCTCTCGCACACAAGTTTGGTTTTGTTGTCAGCTTGCCATGTCACCGTGTCGTAAATATTATAATATATGAAGTTTTCTTTAAATCATTTGGGATTCCTCACCTGAATGGTAAGTGCAGCGCTTTTAACATGAGCGTAATCTCTGCGTACAACTCGTCCAAGGCATAGCGCACGATATCGCTTCTGCAAAACCATCACTGACTCTCTTCTTCTCTTGTACTCCATCCTCGCTAGGTACATCTTCGCAACTGACTGAATCGTTACAATGGATTTTAATGTCTGTTGGTATCTTTTCCTCGTCATATTTCCTCTCCAATAAGCCTGGATCTTGGTTATTGCTGTCTTGGTCTGTTGGTAGTTCTGTCGGTCTTCGCGCATCTTAAGCACTGCTCTGTATCGCTGCTGGCATACCACAACGGCATTTTTCAATCTCAGGTAGCTTACACGTGCCTGACGACACCGCACCAACGCTTGAATACTGATGATGGACTCACGTGCAAGATTGTATGATCTCCTAGCAACAAGACCACGATAGTATGCCTGTATCTTTAGTGCAGCCTTTACCCTGTGTGCGTATTTCCTGGCAACATATCCACGATAGACTGACTGTATCGTTATGATTGCCCCTCGGGTACAATGGTAGCGAAGATAAAAGTAGCGCATCTCAAGATATCCTCGGTAATATCGCTGTATTTTCGTAGCTGCTTCGTTGGCCTCTTGTCTTTCTCGTTTTATCTGATCTACTCGTTTGCGCGCAGCCATACCTCTACGTAAAGACTGCAGAAGAATTACTTTCTCTCGAAGGGTCGTATAATGCCCCCTTTGATCCCTGCATTGTTTGTTCGCACGGAAAAATGCTTGACAAGCCAGTGCAGCTGATTTCAGCCTTGTGAATTCAACACTATTTTTTCTCATCCTCACATACACTTGAATCTTGACAACTGCTTCCTTGGTTAGCAAGAAGTTCCTGCGAACAACATACATCTTGTAGTAAGATTGGATGGTTCTTGCAGCGCGCATCTCGACAACCAGCTGTCTTGCCTTGATTCCCCTGAACACAGACTGCATGACTATCGCGGCATTCTTTAATCTTATATATTCCTGTCTTTGCTCTTTCGCAGCGACATTGAATCTGTAATTTCTCTGGAGGCAAATCGTCGCTTTCCTTAAAGCGATATAGTGGTTTCTAGCTTGCAGACAACGTACCATGGATTGGATCACGATAGCAGAATTCTTTACTATCAAGTACTTGCTGCGTTCCACTTTCATTGACTTCTGCGCTCTATATCTTGTCTGCAAAGTAACAACAGCTTGGCGTATTTCTTCAAACTGTCCAACTGCTATCATCCTACGTACATTCGCTTGAATCATCACAACAGATCTTCTGATGTTCAAGAATTCTTTACAACATACATAGCTTCTATAAGTCGCTTGAATCGTCACAGCAGCGCGAATTCTTTCAAACTCTTTTCTTGCTTTGTATCCTCTGTAACTCTTCTGGATTACCAACGTTGCAGACTGTAATGCCCTGTAATTTCTCTGTACAGCCCTTCCCAGAAGAACTGATCGATATCGGAGCTGGATGGTGAGAGCGGCCGCTTTCAGCGCCTTGTAACGTCGACGTTCTTGAACCATACGAACGAGACTCTGTATTTGGATAACTTTATGTCGATACTCCAGGTAAAATTTTCTTGATGCGTACATTCTGTAGGACGCTTGGATCTTTCGTGCTGCCCGGTATTCTCTTGCATACTTTCTTGCTATCATTCCCCGTGCAAAGGCCTGAATAGTGCGTGCTGCATCCCTCAACATTTCGTACTTTATTTTCTGCTCTCTTCCTATTTTCATGGCTCTGTATCTTCTTTGTATTGTGATGGCAGCAGCTTTAATCGCGAGGAGCTTGGTTCTTGCGAAATGTCGTCGTACAGCTGATTGTATAACAATACAAGCCCCGCGTTGAATGTGATACCACATGTACTGCTTCAAGAGAAGCATATTAGCCCGATGCTTTTGTTGCAGGAAAATCGTTRCTCGCTTCAGGTTTCTGTAATATCTCACGGCTAGGAAGCAACGCGCGGCAGCCTGGATACAAATGATAGCCTTTCTGGTCGAGATATATTTATTCCTGGCCAGAAAACCTCGATAGGCTGACTGGATTTTTACAACAGACTTAATGCGCTTGACATTTCTTCTCGCTTGGCGTCCCCGGAAAATGGACTGGATAACGACAGCCGCATTTCTCAATGCGCGATACTTGTTAGCTTGTTCTTGTCCTAACATGAAAGCCTTGTAATAAATTTGAATTTTGACAACAGCCTGTTTTATGGCTTGATATTTCTTTCGTGCAGAGAATGCTCGGTAGTACGCTTGAATACCAACTGCAGCTTGATTCATTTGCCTTACATCACGTCGAGCAAGATAACCACGTAGTGCAGACTGAAGGCATACGACGGCTTTGAGTCTCTTGTAGAGTTTCCTTGCTTGGTATCCTCTGAATGCTGCTTGCAGATTAAGAACAGCAGCTTTTGTAGTCTTGTATTTCTGTTCTTCTATTCTACGCATCTGAATCGCTCTGTACCAACACTGGATTGCAATGGACGCTTTCCTTGTGCTTAGGTAAGCTGATCTTTGAGCGTAGCCACGATAAGCAGTCTGGATGATCAGCGCAGCACGAGTCTGTATACAGATCATTCTCCTGACTCTATAGCCTCTTAAAGCGGATTGAATAACTATAGCACTAGATCGTACCACCCCATAACGTTCTCTCTGTGCTTTCCCTTCTTGTGATGCCCTGAAACGCCTCTGAATGACTATGGTGGCTTGTTTTAGATTGTTGTACCTTGACTTATCTACATAGCATCTAAAGTAGGCTTGGACTATGACAGCCGCTTCGTGCTTCCTGCGAATGTCCTTTCTCACCTCCATACCTCTAAAATAGGCTTGGATGACCAATACACTAGCTCGTATATTCTGGTAGCGACACCTCTCTACTTTACCACCCCTTACAGCTCTGTAACGAGTCTGCAAGACGAGACAAGCTTTCTTCATTCTGTCGTAGTGGTCTTTCTGCGCATGACATCTGTACATGGCTTGGATAGTTGTCGCTGCAAAATGTTGGTGTTTAATGCTCTGTCGTACGAGAAAACCCCTGACAGCCGCCTGAATTGTTATCATTGCTCCTCTTTGGATATGGTACATCAAACGTACTTGTCTCCCTTTCTTGGCAGCCAAATATCTTCTCTGTAAGACAATAGTAGAGTTCTTTAGCTTGAGGAACTTCTTTTTCTCACGGTAGCCGCGGAAACGAGCTTGAATTAGAACCGCAGCCGTCTTGGTCTTCAAGAAAGACTTCCTATATTGGTGTCTTCTGTAGAATGCTTGGATAGCTATGGCGGCAGACTTTTGTCTTATGTAAGCGGAGCGCACTCGTTTCATCAGCAGAGAGTTTCTGTACTGTTGCTGTATGATAATAGCCGAGTGTCGAAGTTTCCTGTAGCGTGACTCAGCAATAACCTTTCTTATTGAAGCTTGAATCTTAATGGTTGAGTTCTTCGTCATCAAAAATCTCTTCCTTGCTGAATTCCTTCGCTGCAATGCTTGTATATTCACGCAACAGCATCTCATCCTTTTGTAGCTCTCTCTCTGTTCACGACCAATCCTATAAGCTCTGTATCGATTCTCTATCAATTGCGCTGCAGTCTTCTGTTCAGCGTAACGCTTTTGAGCCAAGTATTTTCTCGTCACAGCCTGGATCTTTATAATCGCGTCTCGTTGCTTCAGGTAGACACTACGTTGCTTCGACATCCTGAAATTTTTCTGGATTGCAATAGCAGCTCGAGTTTTCTTGACTTGAACCCTGGCTCGATAGCCGTGGTAAAATGCTTGAATAGTTATTACAGCATTTCTTGTGCACTGGAACTTTTGTCTTTCTTCATTTCCAGACTTGAATGCTCGGAAATGGCTTTGAATTATGACAGCAGAGCATCTCAATCGTAAGTAGTTCTTCCTCTGCCTTGCTCCTTTTGATAACTTCTGGCACAACACGTTAGCCTTCTGTATTCGAAGAAACCGCGCCCTGTCCTTGTGGCATCTCCACATAGATTGTATCTTAACAGCAGCTCGTATCTTTTTCATCATTTTCCTACATTGCTGTCCTCGTGTCCACGCTTGCATGGATACAACTGCTTTCCTATAGCGAAGATAGTCCGCTCTTTCGCGGCACATGTATCTAGTGGCTCGGAACTTTGCTTGGATTATTCTTGCAGCTTTGTGCTGGAGTTGTAATTGATGGCGAGTTGAGTATCCTCGATTAGCTGACTGGATAACGAGGGCTGCTTTCTTGAGGTTGATGAATCTGCGACGAACTATTGCACCTCTTGCGCATGCCTGGGGAAAATAAGGATCATACATTTATTTTATTAGCTAAGGAAGGAAAAAATGGAAGAGAAACAGGATGGTAAGAACGCGGGAATAAGAGGGAAGAAGAATACATGGACGGGTAGGAGAAGGAAGGGAAAGAGGAATGTCGGTAGAAAGGATATGGAATAAGTTAAACATTAAGAGAAAAATACCATATAACCCTGGTGGGACTCGAACCGATGTGTTCACCCCTACATATCAAGGAAGGAAGTATAATATGAAAGGAAGAAAAAAGAATATCATATCTACCTGAGCCACAACAACAACATTACTCAAAACCATTCGTCTCTTTAACTCTTTTCTCAGCAGATATTTCTTCCAAGCAACTTGAATCGTACGAGCAGCTCTTGTCTCTTCTCTTAGATCCAGCAACCGAGCACAGAGGTATGACGTGTAAGTAATAACCACCTAATAAAATGCCAAATATTGGACACTAAATTTAAAATACAGCTTTAACAAAAAACAGTTGGTAGTTTTTGTTGCTTCATGTTAACGAGCCAAAACTGCTCTATGGGAGATGTGAATGCAAGCAATCAGTGTAAGGTCACAAAGATATGGACGACTCTCTGAAAATTCCCAAACGTCGTCTGCGCTTTTTTTTCCAGAATATTTTCTTCTGTGCTGGCATTATTTACATTCAGCATTTTAACACAAGTGAATATAATAAAACCGGCGCGCTCATTGGTCCAGATTTACGTCTTGTGCTGTTAAATGCACCTACAGGTGAACGCGCGCGCACTCGAAATGGGGTCGTCCTTCACGAATTTGCCAGATGTGATCCTATTGGAGGACACACATGTGTAGAACAATAGAAAACAATGACCTTTTCCCAACCCCGCCCCTAAACCTAACCAATCGCAGAGATAAAGATTTTTTTTTAAAAACCCTGTCTCTGTTATGTATGTATTAATTTCAGTTGTGCTAAAAATACTAAAACAATTATTTGCCTCAGGCTCAGTGAATATCGGGGACACCTTCACCTAACTTTTTTTAAAACAGCTGTCATGATAAGAAAGAAAAGTCACACGTCGAGAAAATAAGGTTTTATCTTCAGAATAATCTATTCTAAACAATTAATTTTTTTTCTAACCTTTTCGTCAGGAATCGTGTTTGACATGTCTGCAAATTTGGCCATCAGTGGAATACCTCCAAGAGCTTGAACCTGCAGAAGATAAAGATTTGTTATTGGAATTGAAGAATATATGGTCAGGATTAATTAAAGTTCTATCTAGAACAACCGTCTAAAAAATCTCTGTGGTAAGTAAGCTTATTTTATGTTATAGACTTTGAGTTAACTTGGTCTTTCTGCTAGAAAAATTGTTTGAAATTTTAGTTAATTAAGTAAGAAATATTTCTGAACGGAGAAGGAAGGGGGAGGGAAAAATGAGTAATCCTTTCGAAGCATATTGTACGTTACCGTTTCAGCGAGAAGTTTGAAGTTTTGTCTTTCGTTTTCCTTAAGTTTCTCAATCTCGGGGTTTCTACCAGAACCTGGAATTAACCAAGAAACAAAATCTTAAATCTCCGCAAAATTCTAAAATAATTTTAGACAATCTTGATTTTTTTTCCTATTTTATTTTTTTATAAAAAAAGAGGAAAAAAAACCAGTATAAATATGATGATTTCCAATAAGGCCTACTTTCACTCACACACACTACCACTACATTCAATATCCTATGCGCAGTCAACTCTCGACTAACCTGGACTGTAGCTGCCGACCCAAGAGTCAGTAATGATGCCTTCCTCTTCTTCGCTATCACTGTTGTCGTGTACCCCCGGATTTCTAGTCAAAGTAGTCTCTTGTTTTATCGAGTCCAGGGGGAGTAGGTTAGGGTGGTAATAGTGCAGCAAGTAGCATAAGGCTCGGCCATCGGAAAATGAAACAGTGAAGTTTTCAACCTGGAAAAAAGGAAAAAAGGAAATATTTCTTCATCATTTTTGTTTTCCTTAGAGTGCAAAGATTTCGCAAATCCAATTTTTCCATAGATTACTACGGATTTCATTGAAGTGTGGCACGTATTAAAAAATTCGTCTCCGCCCACTTGGAGGTGTGATTTTGTCTGCATTCCTTTCTCGGTTATTCCCGTGCAACGTTCAATTCGAAATTATGGCGGCGAGTAGAAGGTTCGAGTCCAAAGTTGAGTATGGAGGCGGGGGAAGTTTTCGAGCAATTTCTGCAAATTTTCCAGGAAAGAATCATGTTATGATATCCCCACCCCTTTGAACTTTCGACCAAGTTCACTTATGTTCATTGTGCATTTCACGAGAAAGGAATGCAGACAAAATCACACCTCCAAGTGAGCAGAGTCACAGCGTCTCGTAGTCAAATTCGCAGACGAATTTTTTAATGCGTGCCACACTTCAATGAAATCCGTAGTAAATTATGGCGCTTCCACAGTCTTTGTAGCGTTTCAATTACGAATCACTGGAATTTTGACGTCAAAGTTCCCAAAGCTAAGCACTGTGATTGGCTGACCGCATCTGACACCAGCCAATACGATTTGGTGGAACATATATATTCGTTTGAGCACCAAGTACCCACTCACAAAAAATTTCTTATGTACGAACCTTCATCCCGAACAACTTGCAAACATGTCTGCACCACTTTAACAGGAGGCTAAGACGAGGTGACTTGAAATAGATGTTGTTCTCGAGGGATTCCCGTTTGCTTCGAGGCAGCCCAAGTATTTTAGACCCATCTACTGTTATTGTGTCCAGACGGTTCTGGAGCTCCTGGTTCTGGTCTAAAAAAGAAATCTCCTCTTGAAGCTGCTTCTCATTTAGCAGAATGTTTACCTTGAGGAAATACGGAAAGAAAATCAGAAGCATTTTCTACATCATTCGCGGATTGGCAGGTAGCAAAAATGGAATCAAATTCTTTGAAATGCAATAGCGTTGCCTCAGCAATGGTGCAAGCAGTGCACAACTTTCTGCAGTAGATATAAGGAGTACTTTTCTCGTGGCAAAAATCGTTGCATCATGACATTTGCCTTCATAATTTTTCAAAGATGTAATTTTTATTTTCAAAGAGTAATTTTTACCTGGAAGTTGAAAATGATGAGCCAAAGTAGCTGAAGTGTCTTCTCTCGGTGTCCATCAACGATGTGA
This sequence comes from Actinia tenebrosa, assembly GCF_009602425.1. The sequence continues at coordinate 316,020 of NW_022258126.1, forward strand.
CGTGGGTTGATACCACTGTCTGCTCAGGGATTAGGAAAACACATTTAGTGGAGAGATGTTTTGGTTTCATATTGTATCTATCATTCAATCCAATTATATTTCCATCCATTCATCCACCCTAATCTGTCAATCCATCTATCCCTCTGTCCCATCCACACCCTGTTCCATCCATCCATTTGTCCATCCCATTTAATCTAATCTCATCCATACACGCATCCCATCCATTCATTACCTGTTCCTTCTCCAACTGGGACATTGCGGTCTCTCAGCGCCTTCATAAAAACTTCAACATTATGGATTTTCTGTAGAAAAAAAAATCATCAAAACAGGACTTAAAGACAAAGTGCACATATATCTGACAATCAAATGGCAGCAACTATAGAACCTTACCTGTAGCCTGGATATGGCGGGAACTCGAAGACTCTGTGTCAGCTGCCAATTGTGTGTTAAAAGCTCCACAACACGCCTATGAAAATATCGCGTATGTTGAGGTCAATTCATGTTATTTGGATGAGATAATTTGGGCAACATTGTGCAATATTTCGCCTTGCAAGTATAATGCAGAGAAAATGTTTGTCGTTTTACCATGGAGTTGCTATTCTGCAGATAAAAGAAATCTCCTACTTTATGCAACTAATGCATCATAATCTTGTGTATTCACTTTGCAGCTCGTAACGCAAGTGCTTGATACGTTTTCACGACATTAGTGCCCGTTATTCCCCCCATCTTATCAAAGAACAGTCCATATTTTGTTCACTTACGTGAGTCTTAGACCATCTCTCAAGTCTGTGGCAATATTGGTTACAGCGTAATTAAATTCATCAATTGGACGCTGGAAAAAATAAGTAGAAAATAATGAGAAGCTTTTGGAAGTAAAGTATATAAACTAACAAAACTTTATTTAAAAAATTAATCTTTAAAAAATAGTGCAGCACGCCAGCAAATGAAGAAATCCTTCTCTAATATAAGAAATACTAATTCCGAAACTTTGAATTTTCATTTGTTTAAACTTAAGTTGCGTTTGGAATCATTGCGCTATGTACTCAGATGAAAGAGTGTAGTTGTGCAAACACTCTCAAAAATGATATCAGAAGTGATGTTACACTAGACGATTTTTAGCGTAACATTTTTGAGTTAAAAGTTTGCCTCGTGTTTTATGGCGCGCGCGGGAACACAAATCGATCGCAACAATTTTGAGACTTTTAAAGGTCGTTTAAAAACCTGCAACATGCCACAGTGCCGCAACAAAACATCGTTCCAAATCGAGACTGCGCGCTATGCTACGTGAGAATAGTTTTCGCGCAAGGTTGTTGAGCAAAAAATCGTTCTTTACAGACACTCCATGTATGCAGGTCATTACAGAGAGTTTTCAACAGTACCTGTTCGTGATTAACGGAAAATCCGAGGTAGCTAAGATGCTTGGTGATGTCACCTTCGCCCTTCAAATATTCTCTCGAAAACGTCAGCAAAAGACTTCGACTTGACTGAAATAAAAGTGAACAATTCTAAGACGTAGCTAATAAACTTTGAGCTTTAGAACAAAGAACACGCATTGTCACCATTCTTTAAGGCAGTGAAGTATAGCGCAAGGCTTCATTTTGAATGTGTTGCGTATGGGAAGCACTCAACTTTCAGCGGAATATTTAAAATACATTCTTAACTTATTCTCATGAACTTTATTCATTTTCAAATTTTTGTTTTTTTTTTGGTTTTTTTTAGTCTTTAGTTTTCCTTTTATTAAGCTTACTAGTTTACGAGAAAAGAACGTTGTAGGACACGAAATGTACCTTATACTCAGCATTTTTGACAAAGAGACACGGATCATGATCGATGAGCCTCGTGAGTTTCGCACGGTCAAGAAACAGAACAAGGAACAAAAACTTCTTGAGCGTAAATTTGGCGAGTTGTTCGACATATCCCTCTCGGTAGAGCCCCGGTACTGAAGAATGGGCATATGTCCTGGCAATGTCTGGGTTGCCTAGTAACCGGTCAGACACAAATTTGGCCAATCCTTGGACGTCACTGTTCGTTTGTATTGGCATTATCTCGCCAAATATTGTCTGGAATAAACACAGATTTCGTTCATCAGTTCATTATGAGATGGGAATTTTTATTTTTGTTTACGGAAATCCCATTTGTTTCAGCTTTCCATTCACTCATTTAAGCATTCTTTCTTTCTTTCTTTCTTTCATTCATTTGTTCATACAATACTTCATTCATTTGCTAGTGAACAAAGAAATAAGATTAAGACTTAAGTAATGTCATACCAGAAGCATTCCTAGTAAGAAATGAAATAATTCTCAAGAGAATGGCATATGGACTGGAATGAAAACCTTAACAGTTTAACATCTAACTCACCTCCAGACCAATCCTAAGCCACAAAGGATTGTAAGAAAGAATTATCTCAATTACATTATTCTTGATGCCTGAAATGCAATGAAAGATTCAGGAAAAAGATAAGATCAAACCCTGAAACAACCTCTGGGCTGATCTAAGTCAGGGCATGGCTAACTCACAGATCAAAACCTGAAACAACCCCTGGGCTGATCTAAGTCAGGGCACAGCTAACTTACATATCTAACCCTGAAACAACCCCTGGGCTGATCTAAGTCAGGGCACANCTGGGCTGATCTAAGTCAGGGCACAGCTAACTTACATATCTAACCCTGAAACACTCTCTGGGCTGATCTAAGTCAGGGCACGGCTAACTCACAGATAGAACCCTGAAACAACCTCTGGGCTGATCTAAGTCAGGGCATGGCTAACTCACCCAAGTCAGCATGCATCTTCTTGTCCGGTCTGATTGCCATTCGACCCTCTTCTACTTCTGCTTCAATCTTTCTCAAGACACAAATCACTGGCTCTGATTGGTAGAGCAAACATGCCAACCTACGAAGGCGGGACATCTTGCGACGGGCTGTATAAGCTTTGATTGACAGCTCCTCTTTACTTGGTGCTTTAGGTTGTGAAGATTCCATTGATTTTGTTCCTGTTAAGAGCATGGTGCTTTGGTCTGCAATAACATTGAAATAGAGAATTTTTGGTTACTTTTTGAACATATCAACTAATTTAATTTGCTTGGGTTTCCTGTGGAAATATAAAAACCACAGGTAGCCCATATCCTATACAGTGCTGTATTTTGATTTGGACCTTTTTGCAATATGATTTATCTTGGTTTAAACAAACCTTTCTTGTTGTTACTCTTTGATGTTATTTCGCAGTCATCTGGAGGAGTCAGAATATAGTTCAACCATCGTGTGAATCCTACCAAATAAATAATGATAATTATTAATATCTTAATAGATTAATCAATAAGGAAAAGCTATTAATCTCCTTGACCTTGATCACATGGTTCCATAATTAATCCCATGAGAATAAAAGCTTTTGTTTATATAGCCCTGCATAACTTCATCCTTAAATACTTCAATGCAAAACTACACCTGTACACGGGAAATCTATTGTTATAATAATAATTTAATATTTCTATTGCACATGTTCCATTAGGAGATGATCCCAGGTGTATTCATGGCTGTGTGTGAAAATTAAGGTCTACATTGTCCTTCCTTTACTAATGAAAAGAGTCCCCTTCACAGATCCCTTTGCCATTTTGAAAGTTACCCTGCCTGTGTAACAAAGCAAAGATGGTAGACAAGGTCATTGCCATTCTTGCTTTCATAGAGCAAGGACCTGTAAAGAGGTCTGACTATTCATTATAAATCATTTACGAACCTTCTTCTTGTTTGTCAATCCACCGTTCATCATAATACATGTTCTTTGCAGCAAACGGCATTGGGTGACGTGGTATGCTAATCTTCGGAGGTCGTACAAGTTTCAGTTTAGTGGGTGCAACACCACGAGATGCGACTTTTAGTTTGACCTTTCTGATTTTCTTGTGAGGTGAAGATGCTGTTAATAAATTAACCTTAAATTAATTAAGTTAATCCAATTAATTCAGTTTAATTATACAGCTTCTCATTAATCCCATATAGGTAACTATCCCATTATTTTCTTAGTTGGACAGGTCTGTTGATATGGTATTAATTAGGCAGCTATATAATTAATAGGTAATGGGATTTCATGCTCCCCGATCAAGAAATAATTAGACTCAAAAAATTCCTCTGACTGCCAAATTGTCAGTCCTTGGAATTTTCCTTGTCCAATTATTTCTTAATTGGACAGCATGGAGTCCTATTACATATACAAATTGGTATATTTTCTTCTCACTAATACTCTACCCTGACAAGATAATATTTATCATATAATAGGTATATTTTTATCAAAACAAACAATTACCACTAGTTGTCTGTAAACTTGATTTTTTCTGGTGATTCTTTGGTTTCRGCTTTTCTTTTTTGGTGGTTGGTTCAACAGAAAAGGCTACAGGTTTTGCTCCAGCTTTATCTTCTTTCGTGATTACATAATCAGCCTTCTTTTTCACTAACTCAACATTTCTTTTTGCAGCCGGGGAAGAGATTTTGGGCTTGACAGATGGTTTTTGTTCTTGTTTGTTATCCAACTTGTTACGATCCAGCTGGCTGATTTGTTCTATGAATTGCTTGAACACTTGCCCTTTGTCTGTATCAATAGTCTTCCACTTAGCGCGTGCTGCTTTTTGTTCTTTTCTTTCCTCATATTCTTTTTTATTCTTTAATTTGTTCATATCAACATCCTTTTCTTCAGTTCGTAGAAGCTCATGTTCTTTCTTAGAAGTAAGAACACTTGCACATGGATGACTCTTTACCCCATTCTCTGGAGGTTCATTTTGCTTGCATTCTTTGTCGCTCTTTGAATTATTCACATCGACATCCTTCTCTCCAGCCCTTATATTAACCTCAGGTCCCTCGTAAGTACTAGCTTTACTTACAGTTGGAGCACTCTTAACAACATAAGTCTCTCTCCTTTCATCAGTACTTCCTTCTAAAACATCTTCTTCAACTTCAGGTAATGTTTTATCAAATTCATGGTTGCACACTGCCTTTTCTTGTCTCTGTTTTACATCTTTAGTGACAACAGAAAACTTTGAGCGCTTGAAGGACTTTTTTACTTGGATGGTGTTTAGAGACTGGCTCAGCCCAAGCACAGATGGCCTTTTCTGTAAATATAAATTAAAAATCGTTTAGATTTTTCTCCTGGGATGATATTCCTTGCACACATCCGCTCATTATCTGTCTTGATCTCGCCTTATCAAGAGTTTTACATAATTTTTCCTAACATTTCAAATGTTTACAGAAAATCAGCTGTCATTTCTACACAGTCACAAAAAAACGCTAATTTATTCACGTTGATTGAGATGTTGATTTTTAAACGTAACGGAAACGAACGGGAACAACATGTTTTTGACTAAAGATATTCAGACCTTAGAAAAATCTAATTACTCTAATAAATTTTCGTGAATAAAACAACACTTATCTTTGTATGTATAACTTACCTTTTTGCTTTTTAGATCTACTGCAGTTCCGATCAAAATAGTCTGAAGTCTATGCGTTTCGTTCCATTTAAAAATGATCATCTCTCGATATTTTCCTGGTTCTTTAGGCTCCCATTTGACTGGTAAAACGATTTCTTCATCAGCTTCGATCATCAAGATTGAACTTCCAAGTTCATTTTCACGAAATCCTGATAACTCTACAGAGAAACCACTTTTGCTTGGACATTTTTCAACACGGAGAGTTTGTGGTGTTGGATTTGGATTCCAAACCACTAGTTCTTCCGTCTTTGAAGATCCAAGCTTGACACTGTTGAACAACACTCTTGGAGTCTTCTCAAAGTGCGTTAGTTTTAGTATCGGGAGGTAATCATCGGGTGAGTTTGGCTGCTTAGGTCGTGGGGAATTACAAGGACTATACCATTGGCCTCTCTTGCTCTTCACTGATGAAGGCAACGACGACTTCAGCGTCTCGGAGAGAAGCGATAAATTAGGAACGATATTTTCCTTGTGGATCGAGGAAATAACACTAGACTCATCCATGTCTAGATTTAGTTTTTCCTACACATCGATGAAACTTAGCGATAAAAAATAAAAAATAAAAAAGACGGGTAAAAAACACAGAAGATCTTCAATCAGCTTCGAACAACTCGTTCTGATCTTTCGATCATCACATGTGAATTTTTGAAAATACCACGGTTATTGAGTCGACCAATCAGATCGTACCATCAGTTTGAATCTAACCAATAGGAAACGAAGATTAGAAAAACACAGGAAGCCCGATTTGATAAAACTGCAGATAAAAGAACTTTCGAATAATTTATTTATCTAGATTTTTTTTTAACCTTTCAACACATGTCAAAAAGGGAAACTTGCTGTCGAAGTGTCTCTTCTTTTTTTATTTTTTACAGGGCTGCCAGCCCTGAAGTATACGCGGGTGAGAGAGACATTACAGCTTGTACAATTACAGTATTACTTCTGAAATTGTGGAGCCAACATTTGAAAATGTCACGAAATAGTTGATATACGAGGCTAAAAATGCTTCGATCATTGCCATCTTGTAGAAAGGGTTTGTGACAGGCATTCGTAATGGAAGTGCAATTACAGACCTTGGAGTGAACATAACATGGGCGATAAGAGGAATGCAGAACCTGGCAGCCCTTGCCATACCAGCTAAACTACTACACAATTTACACTCTTCAGTATTTTTGGAAACTGCATAAATTGATACTTTCCTCAGACCCTCTCCACCCTTTGAAAATCTCATTCCCCTCTCCATTGGCTGTGGGGGGAGGGGGGGGGGTATGGATATTTTCTGGAACTGGACAATATACCCTCCTCAGACCCCACCCATATGTGGTATTAATGACATTAAAAATTATGGCTCAAACACCCTTTTCTCATAACTGGTCTCTCCGATAACTGGTCTCTAGATAGATAGATAGATAGATAGATGCTTTATTTAGACACRGTAGACTCTTCAGGATTTACAATTAGTATAATACTAATATTACTTAATTCTATTTAAAACGTATACTAAGCTAACTACAAGTTAATTAACTAAAGACTAATAATAATACAATATAATTACATAATAAAAAGAGTACCTGCTTTCCAAGAGTGCCGTGTTTACTACGTGTATGAAATTCAATTGAAGAAGTTGCTGCAGCCTATTCGAAATTCGCCCCATGTAATGGAATCAGGACTTATGGTGGATTCCGGATTCCAAGGGTCTGGATTCCGGATTCCAAAACTTTTGTATTGCGGATTCCGGATTCCATACCGTTAATTTTCAGATACTTTCTCTGAAAATTATATTTGATATACTTGCCAGTATAAGTAGAATCGTCTATCAATTCTTGGTTTTCACCTACGTCATCATGAATTTCAAAAGCTTAAATTCGCATTATAATGAAATAAAAGTTTTATATTCTTGCAAAGCGGTCCAAACTACATATACTGGCCAAATTTTAAGGCTGTAAAGCATTTCGTGGCGGAACTATAGGCAAGTAAACATGACGCAATTTTTGGTTAAAATGTATGGAGCGGCCATCTTGGTGTTCCAAGTTGGTACACCATCATGGCGGACGAAATTCCAAAGG
>NW_022258127.1:15567-29058 GCF_009602425.1 Actinia tenebrosa
ATATTTGATTTCGTTTAGAAAATAATTTTAGCCTTGCAGAGGTTCAACATTAAAATGCTTCGTACCACATAATTATATACTAGATGCCTCCATTTGTGGGGATTTTTGAAAAAATCTATCTAGCTAATTATGAGATATTTGAGAGTATTTAAATATAGTGCATAATCTACTTCAAAACTAAACAATGGATTTCATACGGCCGAAATTAATATTTCAGAGCTATATATTCACAAAAGTCATTGCTCATTTAGTTTTACTCTGTATCTAGTTTTAAAAGGAACATTTTGAAGGTAATCAACTTATGCGATTTTGTGAAAACGTATAGTGCAGAAGACGGGTTCAGACGGGTCAAAGGGTTCATTTGCACTTTAAACTAAATTATTATTATTATTATTTAATTATTATAATTATTACTAAAAAATAATAATATTATTATTATTATTATTATTATAAAAGTCTAGGTTTCTGATTGGCTCTATTACTCAAAGTTAGAATGTTTTATTTTCATTCTACATTTTATTTGGTTCTCTTGTCTAACTGTCTAAGTGGCACCAGTTACAACAGTCGCACTGACGTAAAACCCCGATACTAATTTCTGTAATAAACAATTTATGAGCATTGCACAAGTTGTTTGTATCACTAGATACATCTATTTAACTTCCTTCCCATTTCAATCTCTGCTTCTTTATGTTTTATGTTTTTGACCTCAGTAATGATTTTGCAGTATCCAATATAGCTGATTAATATTACTCACCTTATTGATTACTCGTCTTCTTTCTGGTGGGCAGACAACCTCAACATGCTCTATTAATCTGTTGTTAGTAGACCTTAAATGAAAAAAATAAATAAATAAACATAACATGTTTTTAAACTGAATTATATGTTCAAGGTTTTCAATAGGATCAGCTCAATTTGATACATTACAACTGCAGTACAAATATATATTTACTATATATTCTCATACTAATATTGCAGTGATTAGAGTCAAGGCATTAAACCCGTGAAATAAAATATACTAGTCAACCTGTAATAGTCAAGTAGACAAAAAAGAAAACGATGGAATTCTGGTCTACTAAAGTGTATTTTTCTAATATCTATTTCACGGGTATAATGACTTCACTCTATTATCAGGGCTTCTGACAGGATGCGGGAAAAAATTTGAAATTATGCCGGATTTTGCCAGATTATGTGGAAATCGTTCGATTGTGCGGAAAAAGGCGAATTATGCGGGTCCGCACCCACGCATCCTGTCAAGCCCTGTATTATCAGGATGGTTTGCTATTTTTCTGGCCATCTATCATTATTTCGATATTAAGATATTCAAAATCTACACAGATCAGTAAAGGGTTGTAAGTTGCTACTACATACTGATTAGTGCATTCCAAGACTGAGGTGCATTGTGGATAATAATAATAATAATAATAATAACGATTTAAATATTGAAGCATATCTACAGAGTAGCTCTATATCTACAACAAAGACATATAGAGAGTTAATTGCTGTATATTTACTTTTTATTTCAAATTAATGAGACCCACAATGCCCTTTGCATGGCCTTGGAATGCACTATTCAGTATGCAGTATTCAGTATTCAGTATTCAACCTTTTTTGAAATAGCTGATATATATAATATATATATATACTTATTTTTTTCTCTATAGGCACTAAGTGCCTAATAATATTTCTATCCCTAGCTTGGAGAAATCCCATGCTATTCACCTTTTTGGCACTAGCTTGTTGGATTGTGTTATGGTCACCAAAAAGTTTAGACATTCTTCTCCGATTTCCATACAAATTCACTGACTTTAAAGAGAAAATTTAGGTAGATTTTAACAACAGCAAGAAAAGCTTCCGTCAAGCTAGAAAAATGATCATTCACTTGTATTTAGAGATATAACTAGCTAAAAACTAGTGTGAGCTGCGTCGGTGTTTCTAATGAAACAGTAATGATGAAAAGGTAAATTATACACCGTGAAAAGATGAAAAAACTTACTGACGTTTCGGACGCTAGTCCTTCGTCGGAGTAAAAGAGAAAGAAGTGGTAGAAAATAGTGTATATATGATAGAATAAGACAAAAGAAACCAATGAGAGCAAGGTAGTAATTTACCTTTTCATCATTACTGTATTTAGAGAACTAACTAAACATTAACCAAGTAAATAGTCCATTTAGAGTCAGTACATTTGTACGGAAATTCGAGAACAATGTCCGAACTTTTTGGTGACTGTAACACAATCTAAAACAATGTATACCCCGTGGTAGCTAGCGCTGAGAAGCTAAATTGTCAGTAGGTAGGGATATATTTTCCAAAATGATAGTTTTAACAGCCCGTAACCAGGGGGAACACAGGGAGCACGTGCATCCCCCCCTCATAATAGCTAAAAGTCTGCTTATCTATCTCCTTTTGCTTTAAAATTGCATGTAAATGTTTTTTGATTAAATGAAGACCACTTTCCATCTGCATATTATGGAATTTTTTAAGAATCACTCACCCATTATGAATTCTTTTTCTTTTTTTTTAGGTTCTGCTTTTTTTTTGGTTCTGCTAATTTTTTTTTCTTTTTTTTTTTTTTTCGGTCCTGCAAATCATTGCCTGTGCACCTCCCCTGCAAGGTCCCTGGTTACGCCCCTGTTTAATTAAAAATATACCAAATGATAATAGTCAAATGACATGCAGAAGTGAGCTCCCTAAGACTACATTTTAATTCTGTTCACTATAATATTGAATTTTTTAATAAATGTATTCAAAAATAAATTCAAATCCAAACTCTATATATGTATGGTGCATTTGAGATGTATGGAACGTCAGTTTTTTCATCTTTTCACGGCGTATAATTTACCTTTTTATTACACATTTAAGCTCGATATCCGTAAAATAAAGCCGTGAATAAAAACCATATCAGTGAAGTGATACGATATCACTTCACGGTAAACTGTAACTGTAACTTGACTACGATAGTAGTCAAGAGTGACGAGATAAATCTCTATTTAGTGTTTATTTCTATCAAATTCAAGATGAATTTTGTGCTTCTTACATTTTTAATTAAGCTATAATATCTTGAATGATATTGAATTGGAAACGTATAATTCTTTAACATTTTGAAATGGTGTAAGTYGGTTAAGGATATTTAAGACAATAAAACATTTTGTGTGTGTTATATATCGAGCCTAAATGTGTAATAAACAAATTATTACATGTTAAGAACTTGATATCGTTTTTGTTCACTCGTTTTTCCGTATTATATTGCTCACTCGCTCGAGGACTTGCTCGTTCGCGATATGATACGGAAAAACGAGTGAATAAAAACGATATCAAGTTCTTAACTTGTGATAATCTCTATTTATCATTACTGTATGATAAAAAATGATTAACTGTCAAAAGAGAGCAAAATTTGCCAATCAGTGATCAGCTTAAATAGTTTCAACATGACCTGACCTTCTGATAAACACAGAGTTATATATGTTTGCATTGCCCGTTATTAAATTTGAATAGTATTTTTGATTTAATATTGAAGAAATAGAAAACGCACGCACCTGTGCAGTGATAAAGCACGCGGGGGTTGGCAGAACATGAGATAAGTGTTAGGAGAAGCATGACGCGTAGCGGAGTGCTTCTGGACACTTCTCAAGTGTTCTGCCAATCCCCAAGTGCCTTATAAAGGCACACAGCACAGCAAGCAAGTTTTTTATTTCTTTTATGAAATACAAATTACAATAACCCTTATTTTAGATAGGAATGACGCAAGGGAAAGTGCGCCTGCAAGCAATGTGCTCTAATAAAGCACGCGCTCCAAGCCAATCAGAACACGACATTCATAACAGTTATTTTATAATGATTAAGAGAAGATTGAAAAGACCAAAAATCCAACAATGAACCGAAATTATTATTGCAGTGTTGATGTATATTAATTCAGTGTGTTAATTATTATTATTATTGTTATTATTATTATCATTATTATTGTTATTATTATTATCATTATTATTATCATTATTATTATCATTATTATTATTATTATCATTATTATTATTATCATTATTATTATTATCATTATTATTATCTAGTTATTATAGATCTGCAGTTATGACTGTATTTTTAACCAAATTAACGTAAATTGCTTCACGAATATCTAGAAAACGTAATGCGAAATTTCTCTAAAATCAGATTTACGATTAAACTTATTTCAAAAATATTCAAAAATAAATTTAATTACACGGTCTACAGAAAGTAAAAACGCTGTCTCACGTGACTCACCCTGCATTTTGAAGCAGCATTTTCAAAGGAGGAATGGCAAAAAAATCAGTTCCGAAGAAAAGTATCCTGTAAGGAGGTTTTCCTGGTTTTAAAAGTGAAAAACAAGAACGTGTGACCTTCATTTTCCACCCAAGAGTCAACTCAAAAAGTTTGAAATGGAGAGAACACAACGAGAACACTATAAAAATAACACTGTTGCCTCGATCGGTCGAATGTTTGTCTTCGGGATGCAGTCGTGAGCTCTCCAGGGTCTTCGGTCGTACTCGTTAGTATTCGTTTAGTATTCGGAGACTTCGGTAAATTTTCGGTTGTTTTGGCTGATTTTCGGATTAATAACATTTGGAACTTTTTGAATCTGAGACGACTTACCTTGACAACATCTTATATTAAAAAAAAGTTTTAATATTTAAAAATACGAATTGTAGGACGTTAACGATTGACTGCTGATTGACTGTCGACTGCTAAATATTACCTTGACGGGAGATTATTGACTTCTACGTATCGTCACCGAAAGATTATCGATCGTGACGATGGCTCGTGCCAGTACCAAAATTCTGTTCGGGGCGGGAGCCTTCACGTTTACTAGGGTCTTGTTGGATTTTGGCGAATATTGCAAACATAATGTGAATTCAACTCGTTTGTGCGCCATTTCTTTCTCAAAAACGCCAAAAATACACCACCCAAGGCTTCAACTAGGACCTGGAAAAGTATTTCTTTTATCTATGATGTTAATACGTAGTTTTGAAGGCGATGAAGTGAGTTTGTAGCCTTCGATATGGCAGAAACTAACCTTGAACCAGGTATGAAAAAATAGCATGAAATGATTTTTTGAACCTCTTTCACCCTTATTAAAACTCTCATAAAATCCTTAAGGCTTGCATTATACTCCTTTACCCTGAAGATTAATACTTCAGGTTAGAAAAGGTTCATTATTTGTTATAAAAGCTTTTAAATCTTGTTATAAAGCAAAGTGCAAGAAAACTATAGCTTGTACTCGAAGTGTCTTCAACGTCTTTCATTTTCTTTCACAGAAAGAGGAACTACTTCGTATAAAGTCTCCGACAAAACAAAAACTAAACCTGCTCCAATAGATGTAAGTATTCTACATTTTTTAAAACAAATTCACTTATAGATTTCTAAAATACAGTTGCTCCTTCTATGCGACAGCAAGTGACCAACACATAGCTTGCTAGTCCAAAATATACTCCAAAATTGTACATGAGAAAATCAATTTATCACAGGATGTTCAATATTTTTTATGATTTAATGAATATTTTCAAGCAACACCGTTATCTTGGTTAAAGAATACCCACATCAAAAAATTTAAAACTTGAAAATGCGTAAAGATATTCTCGGTTCAAATTTATTTCAGTCGCCATACAGATTTTATTGTTATATCGAAAGTAACGAAAAACGAATTTATTTCCATAAGGTTAGTATTTTAAAAAATCGTTTTGTTTTTTTTTGTTTGTTTGGTACGGTTCTGTGATGCCATCCATGTATTCTGTCTCAGAGACCTTACAGCGCGACAAACAAAAGTATTTAAAAATGAGTATGAGCATGTTTTCATAAAGTTACTTACTGCTATTTTCATTATACTGTAATGATGGTGCATACTGTAATGATGGTGCACACTGTAATTTGGTTTTTCTCTGCCACAAGTCAAAAAATATGAAAGGTACCGACTGATTCGTTTTGATTGACGGCAGCAAAAAACCTCCAAATCGAAACTAGCCAGTAGTAGTTCACATGTTTTTGAAAATAGTAGTAATTATTAAGCCATATTGTCCTCCCATTTCCATCCTTACTAGAATATCAATGGTTGCCAAGAATGACAGGGCATGCATGAAAAAATCATTTTAAAAATATAATTGCATTATCTTACTGGTGTTGAAGCATTGATGCTTGACAATCAGCCAATCAGAATGCAGAACAGTTGTTGTATAGTCATTATTATAACCTCTCATTGCAAATCCCAATGCATATAGCAACTAAAAGTTCTTCTCAAATGGCATGTGCAGATCGAATCACACACTTTGCCATTGTAACAAAATAGGGGTTTGGTGGACCCCTATCCTGTTTGCATGATGTTCTTTAAAGAATATATTTTCAAGGACACATGCCTATAGAGCTGTTAAACGTTAGCTGTTAGTCAGCAATGGTATGAGTAAATATTACCAGTATGCCCAAAATGATCAGGTCAATTTTGATCAAGGCAAATGCTAGCAGAGTTTTTTTCCTTTATTATTAATTGAGGGGGAGGTGGGATAGACTCTGCCAATAATAAATTATATATAGGAATAAATTATATTTTTCATGCACGTTTGGGTTAACTTACTGTAGCAATGCTGTCAACATCCTCCACACTATTTTTACAGCCATTGCATCAAATTATATTTGGTCATTCCCATTATATATTAGTTATCCTCTGTTAAAAAAAAATGGTTCTAAAATATAATATGTATATATAATATCACCGAATACAATGCAAATATTTCATCCTTCAAAAATTCTATTTTTGGTGTGAAATATGATCGACCGGGTAAGCGTAGTCTTGAGTAAGACTTTTGTTAAGGGTGACTGACGTTTCGACAACCAGAGTGGAAGTCATCTTCAAAGTCCATTGAGAAAACAAGGACAATCACATTTCATAACAAACTTTAACACCGGGCTTCAAACCATTTACTCTTAATATTTATATAGGGGGAGACTTTGACACTGTGATATTAGGGACCTTAAGCTGCAGGACGGCAACGACGACGACGACGGCAACTATACAATAGCACTAATTGCGCTATTCAATAGGTACTCGTTGGAATGTACGAAATACTGTGCATCATTGCTGCCTTATGCTGAAAGTAAGACGTGAAATGTCCTATTTTTACGTACTAAAGAGAACGCCTAAGCCAAGAGCTTATCTTTGCTGATTTTTGTTATAAGTAAAGCGCTCCCAAAAGACGTCATTTCACTCCAAAACAGGGATGCTTATTGAGTAAAATACTAGGTAAACACGAAATAATAATACAATTGAAGGTTGAAGCGCCTGAATTTCGCCGACGTTGTCGCCCACGTTGCCGTCCTGCAGCTTAAGGTCCCTATTAATGTACCAAAACCTGCCAAACGTTTCAACAAAAGCTTCAATGGATTGTCCAATAGATTTCTAGTTGGCAATTTGAATAACCAATGATCCCTGTGCTTAGCTGGTAAAATAAGCCTGTTTTCTTGATGAAATAAAAACTCTTGACAGTGCTTGCACTTGTTTGCATCTACAGTAAAAACAACTTGACTTAATACTGGCATAAGGAAAAATGTATCCTCATACTTTTGCATAATACTCCATTTTACCGTTTAGGTCATTGACCATAAATAATAGTTGCAAGTCAAGGTAGGAGTTGCTGCCCATGATTAAAAGTATAGTTTTGCTATGCGACAAAACTCCAGCTTAGGCTTGAAACTTTTATTCATAGTAACTGAAGGGTACTGTACAATGGAGTATTCTAGTTGTGCTCTAAGACTAATGCTGTCCTTTTGTTCTGAAAATTGTCTAGATATCTGCAACCCAAGCCATGGCAGGGAATTACGAAAAGACAGACACAATAAAGGTGACCACCCCAAGATCTAAACTGGGACATAGAAGAGTTGATGAGAAGGGAGAGACCACTTATAAAAAGGTATGTATTAATGTGTGTGTGTATTAACCGTGTGTATTAACCGCCATCCAGTTCGCTCAGTTGGTAAGAGCGTCGTCTGTTGTGCAGAAGGTCGTGGTTCTAGCCTCAGCCTGACCAACGCTCAGGGTCATAAAATAACTGAGAAGATGGTGCTGCCTTTGTAATTACACCTGTAAATGGTAATATAACCCTGTATAAGGCAAACGTAAAAGACCCACTGAAGACGTTGGTGATGACCATCTTCGGTGTCCGTGCTAAAACTCTACAGGGCCTACACTAATTGGCAAAAAGCTGTTGTGGTGTCATAAATAAACAAAACTTCACCTATCGTTTTTAAAATAATGGAGTAGGTATATAATTTTATACATTATATTTATATAATAAGTACAGAGTCACTAAATGTCTGGATTGAGTTTGAATGTCTGGAAAAACCTTTTTAGAAATCTTAATTGAACTCCTGCTACTGGCACTACAGTGAGTTACAATAAATGACTTTTTAAGCCGCCAGAGTCCAATTTATTTTAATAGGGCATGTTAATTATTCATGAACATAAAATAAGGTCTGGTAGTGGTTGCATTTTACATGTTATCACATATTACATAATAACATGCCTTCGTTCTTCCAGACTCCTTCATCAGCATTGATGTCTGCTATACAGCTAGGCATTGGATTTACAGTAAGTTATTTATGATAATTATATTAATTATCAGTGGTGAATACTAGTATTCAATATTCAGCTATGCAGTGTAGATTATAATACATTTGTCATCCAATCATGAAATAGTAGAATTTCCCTTATTTAAAAAAATATTGTCCGTACCCCCTCTCCCCCAGGACAATGTTGGTCCCAGTAGGTAAAGCAGCCCTGTATCCCTAGAAACAACATTGTCTAGGGGGGGAGGGGGTCGTTTTAAGGGGAATTTCTCATGCTTTTCATGAAAATAACATCAAAACCAAATATTTCTCAACATTTTTGACCAAGATTGTAGATCAGAAGCAAATATATTATTTTGCGCTATAATAATAATAATAATAAYAACAACTTTATTTAATGAGGCCGGGTGGCACTAAATAGTGTACTATACTAATAAACTTGTGACCACTGCGCTCACATGTCTATGCCGACTAAATTTTCATTTTCAACTCATGATTAATCTGTCTCAACTCTAGTCTCAAACATCGTCTACCATACTCTGGGTTTCAGGGGGATTTTTTTTTTCACAGATCAAAGTAATTAATGTCTGAGGATTTTTCGATAATTATGACCCTCATTAAGTTGCAAAAAATCCCTCTAGAACATAACCCAGCTTAATGTATAATTGGTTTACCATATTTAATAAAAACCCTGGGGAAATGGACTTTCTTAGCTTGCAAGGGCTTACAGTGCGACTACTCCAACCAAAGCCACCTCGACAAATTTTCCCCAAATTATCCAATAGTGTTTGAGTATTTAGACAATAGATTAGCAGCAAATTTTGAATTTAAATATTCTTCCGTTGTAGTGATTTGTGTCACCAAAGGTATAGAAATATAGTAATGTACGACTTCAAATATGACAGGAAAGCAAATTAGAGACCGTATAAAGTACAGTCTTTATAATTACAGTTTGTTTCTTCCAGACAAAGATATTATCAGGCTGACACTGTTAGATCTTATCACTATGTTGCTACGAGACAGCACGTTTACATTCAACAACAAAGTTGTCGGCAGTCTTCTAAGCCGTGTTAGCAATGTATGTAAGATGTCATGCGCGAAGATCGTTGCGAGTTAATATTAAACTATTTACCATATATGGTAAATAGTTTAATATTAAAGCCGATCAAATTTCGTAGAAGAGATGTAAACTTGGTTGAATCGAGAAGGAGATCGGGCGCAGCGAGTTCGCATAAACTAGAAGACCTACATTTACTAGAGGGGTCGGAGATTGAAGTTGAAAAATTGTTCTGTGGGCTAACATGGATATTTTTTTTCCATGTTTCTTAGAACTCCCAGTATCGAGGCGGGATTTTATGGGTAAGCCCGTGTAGTGCCAAAATATGCAATGTTTTTCAACTTTTAATGCCGTGTTTTGCTTCTAGCGAAAGCTTATCTTAGAAAACAAGACCTTTAACCCACAGAAAAGGTCTTTTTGAAAAGATCTGAACAGATTGTATGAATAGATGTGTCATCAATTTCTCAAACTTGTTGCGCCCGGTATACTGTATATGCTTGACGTGATATTATCGCTCATTCACAATCATCTTATGTACTAGTACATGTTTATATGTAAATAAAATTCAAGTTAATGATATGATACACTTAAGAAATAGAAAAATAATCTTATGATGTATAAACTGATTTGTTAGTAGAAGTTAAATTATTTATTTATTTTTTTAAATGTTATATACATATAATTATTCGCTCTCATAATCGAGAGTTTCGTCGCTGTCACTGTTGCCAATGAGGTCTTCGCTTTCCCAGACAATATTTATAGACCTTGTCATTCCTTTATTTTCTGGATCATTCAGACACAAATACCATGCATTTGATATCATCCACGAATAAAGTAAATAATTTCCTCATGATCAGCGATCCCTTCTTGTTTGGAAGAAGTCGAAATTCGAAACCACGCTTCTCGTAATATGATATCTAGTTTTACGCAAGAATAGCGTCAGCCATACTTTTAGTCAGCGGATTAAAATTCCTATTTGAAACAGCCGTGATTTGTCCGATTCGTAGCAATCCTTTTTTTCATATTCCTACTTTTGATTGGCTAATTTGTGGAAAATTTGTCAAGGTGACTTTGGTTGGAGTAGTCGCACTGTAATGTTTTCCCATTTCAGACCATGTGTCATTCCTTAGAAAATTCTTCATTTGAGTTGTATCCATATTCTCAAGGGCGGATCCAGCCAAAACTTTAGGGGGGCCTTATTGAGTTTAGGGGGGCTAATTGAGTTTCTTCTGTCAACAACAGAAAATAATAAAAAAAGCGTCTAATTCTTCAGTTTTGTTTTTTCTGCTGAAGGGGGGCTTCAGCCCCCCTTTGCCCCCCCTCCCCCTTGGATCTGCTCTTGATTCTTGTGTCTTCTTGTGCTCTTTTTTACCCAGTTTCTATCAAACACTCTAGTTCATCACTGGGTAATAGACTGTGCATCCAATCTTGATGGACCACGAAACTAAAAAACGCAAAATTCAGTAAAATTGAGAAGCCAGTGTCATAATTAAAGAGGAGAATAATCCATTTGATGAATTCTTATTGGAAAAAAATCATAGCAATACATGATAATTCTCATCATGAAGCTAGTGTTCTGGTATCGTAGCAAGTCAAGTTCCTTAAATTTGGATGCGCATGCAACCTTGAGAAAACAGTCTATTTAAAATAATCTAATTTATTATATGCCACATCTGTTTTGAAGGTTGGAAGACTGTCGGCTAAACAAGAACGTGATGTACTCATGCAAGACTTTGCTGAAATTGAAACTGTATGGTTTCCAAGGTACAGACATGACATACTATACATGTACACACTGTAAAGTATCCCTTTTCTGCACATACAGTATACTACACCAACACAACTCTATTGTCAGTCAGCAACAGTCAGCAATATCATTATTGAATACCTTAACTATTATTAAGTATTTCCAGAAATTATCCATACCCACCCCACAGAGGAATTTGGAATTTCTGAAGGGTGGGGGGGCAGAGAAAGAACAAAAATTACAGAGTTTGTATGGAAGAACATTGGAGTTTTGCGGGTAAGGGTGGGCTCTTAAAACAATTCCTTCATGGCAGGGTATAGATAATTTTGGGAACATAACTAAATCAATAATAAATTTATCTTGATAACTTGTTATGATTTAACAGCGAGGGAACAAAAGGAACACCTTCACATAAATTTAGCGACTTTAAATTCAAATCATTTGCTCCTGTTGCTTTTAGGTAAGAAGATGTTTTAAATACGTATGATTTGTATAAATTAAATATTATGTAGTACATGATTATATTTTATTCATTTATTTTTAACAGAATCCAGGGCACAAAATTAATGCTCACAAACTCACAAAATGCGGGTGAAATTTTGTATTTAGCAAGTGACAAAAAATTTAACTAGCTAAGTTTTGTGAGTATGACCACAGTCCAGAAATTGAAGGACTGAAAAATTTAGGGCCCATATCAATTAATGTTTGTAATTATACAGCTTCTCATTAATCCCATATAGGTAACTGTCCAATTATTTTCTTAATTGGACAGGTCTTGTTGATATGGGATTAATTAGGCAGCTATATAATTAATAGGTAATGGGATTTCATGCTCCCCAATCAAGAAATAATTAGGCTCRAAAAATTCCTCTGACTGCCTAATTGGACTCGGCCAATGGCCTCATCCAATTTTGGAAGTCCTCGGAATTTTCTTCGTCCAATTATTTCTTTAATCCGACTGCATGGAGTCCTTTTACATATACTTATTCACTGTGTCCGATCGCTAGTGACTTTGAAATTTTTGCAAATGAGAATAAAACTTACTAGGAAGGTTTTGCTGGTGGGTTTAAAAGTTAATTTCGTGCCCTGCAATCTTCATCATTCGCCATCAATGGTCATCATTGTCATTGCCATCTTTATCATCATTGTTGTCTTCATCATTGTTCAATCAAACATCTCCTTGTTTGTTATTGTACAGTATGTATAGCACAAATGAAAATACCCCAATTGAGATTTGTGCTATACAAATTCAATAAATTATTATTACTATAAATTATTATTATAAATTATGTTAGGTTCTTCCTCTACTGTACCATCAGAGTAACAGGGCCAAAATACCAGCTCTCAGTAGCCAGTCATGATGACGTCATACACTCAACATCGAACATCGCTCCATACATTTCTTTGTAGTTTATGATCAAAATATCAGTAGTAAAGGGAGAAAGAAATACCCAAACACCCCAAAATATAAATTATAGTCACAAGTAATGTGAAATGGTAGCCGGTCTTTTCAAACCAAAGTCTTTTCGATCCAGGTCTTTTCGAACCACCTATATACACTTTCGATCCACCTATATAACTAAAGCATATAACACGTCCTATATGCGTCCTTATTAACGTAGATTTTTAGATAAAGATACATAGTTATATATTTAATATATATTTCAATTTTCCTTATTAGTCAGTTTTTCATCTTATAATTCCTTCTTCTTTGTAAGTATTATATATTGACTTATTCATATTTAAATAATGGACAAATCCTATTCGTTTTTTACAATCCTATATGCTGTGTACATAGTTAATTTAAAAGAGTGTAGTTTAAAAAGTTWAAAAAATCGAAACTATGCGCGTTGTACTATGAATTTGGCTGGGCCTGATGACACATCGGTGTCACGGACTTTTTCAAACAAACGCCTTTAACCTGTCTTGAATATATAGTAGAAAATAGTTTTAAATTCTTGTTTATGGTATCTAATGACTGTGTATAAACATGAAGTGGAAATATCAGTGGCTAAGTTTAGCGTATGAAATGCTAACTGTTTTTGTAATCGATCAAATCGTTTTGGATTGAAATAATGAATTCAAAACGCCATTCAGTTCTGATTGATTA
>NW_022258128.1:18783-31756 GCF_009602425.1 Actinia tenebrosa
CCATCCATCCATCCATCCATCCATCCCGTTCCATTTATTCCTACTTCCACCAATTCATCCACCCAAGTCACCTTTGCTCAACCAGTAGTTTCCTTAAAGCTGCGCACAGTAATTACATTTTGCGATTGGTGTATTTCAGGTCAGTTCATCTGGTAATGTTCTACGTAGTGAAATCAACGGCACAGTCAAAATGAGGTGTTACTTGTCAGGAATGCCAGAACTGAGGCTGGGACTGAACGACAAGGTCTTGTTTGAAAGCACAGGAAGTAAGTAGAATGGATGGATGGATGGATGTGTGGATGGACGGACGGACAGTGGACGGACGGACAGACGGAGTTGCCAATCGGCAGGCAGAGAAAGGGATAGGCAGACAGATGGAAAGAACAATGAATGAATGAAGAAAGCAAGTTGACTAATTGTGTTAATTATTCAGGAGGAAAAAGTAAAGCAGTTGAGCTGGAGGATGTCAAATTCCATCAGTGTGTGCGTCTGTCCAGGTTTGAAAATGACCGTACTATCTCTTACATTCCACCTGATGGAGAGTTTGAGCTGATGTCATATCGTCTAAATACCCATGTAAGTGAACATGATCTTCTACCTTTTACTAAAGGCCTATATTATTTAATATATTTTCTCTGTTATTATGGGCTGATGTATCAAGTCGTGGATCAATTCCACCAACTGTTGAGAAAATCCCACGTGTAGCTGTAGATCAGGAGATTTGGAGTAAGATTATTTCAGCCCCCTGAGGAAATCAACTGCAATAGATTGAGCAAGAGAGAAAGACTAATCTGGCTCCTGAAACCCAATAGATTTCTGTTAACACAGACATGAGTGAACTATACAGTATACTGACTTAAACTGCGCGTATGGCACAGTATGTCACGGCATTGACAAGAAAAATGCCAGCATATTTGATGTACTGGTATTTTCCATCATAAAATTGCTCTTTGATTTGTTATTTTTCAAGGTGAAGCCATTGATCTGGATTGAGTCGGTCATTGAGCGCCACTCCCACAGTAGAGTTGAATACATGATAAAAGTAAGAACGACAGATAGAAATTTGAATTTCCCTTCATTCCCTTGAGTATTATTTCTTTCCCCACTAGTAACATGAAAGAAGGTATATTAATAAATATTAATAAACTAAGCTTAAAATCGTTTCCCTTGTTCTCAGGACTACTGTGCTGGACCAAGTTGTACAAAGGGTGGATAGCGCTATCCGAAAGATAATATTCAATGGATTTTATTGGATAACAGCATTAAGGATTTATCCACCACGAAGCTCTGTCCACCCAATGTACAACCGGGCCCATGAAGTTGTGAGTAGAAGATGCTGCCTTTACTTTAAAAGTATCTGCAAATGATTAGACCTTCGGTGCCTGACAGTTAAAATTTTTAAATATTTTTCTGATTTTCCAAGGCGAAAAGCCAGTTCAAGAGGCGCTCAACAGCAAACAATGTAGAGATTCTTATCCCAGTACCACAAGATGCTGATTCACCTAAATTCAAGGTAAAATGATGAATGTATGTTCCTGTTATGTTTTATATGAGAATCAAGGGTGTTGTAGCCGAACTTCTCTCGTATCTCACTTCTGGGGTCTCTGGGTTTTTCTCCAGGTTTTCCTCCCTTCTCAAATCCCCCGGGGGGGGGGGGGGGGACTCTGGAAAAAAAGTACCAGGGATGCTGGTCAGAAATTTTCAGAAAGACCCCTAAAAGATACTGGAAGTCTTTAGAAAAGGGCGTGGCTGAATGATTTTCTACCCCTTAAGAGATACCACGACAAATAATATTGAATTTTATATAAAAAGTGCCTAGGATAAGCCATACCGATGCATGCTTCTCTCTTTTTCCGACACCCTAAGAGATACCAGAAAATGCTGATTTTCAAAAATTCGCATTTAACGCCCTAAAAGATACCAAATCRCAAATTTTTACCCCTAAGAGATACAACGAGCATCCCTGGTACTTTTTTCCCAGAGTCCCCCCTTCCCCCGGGGGCTCAAACTCTACCATGTAAATTTGAATTTAGTTTTTGTCTTGTTAGCCATGCCCTGAATATTGGAGCCAAAGGTAAATACGAAGAACCAGTGGAGAGTTTAGTTGGTTTTTGATCTGTCTGTATTTATTGCTTTTCTTGTTTTCCAACAGACAACTGTAGGGAGCGCTAAATATGCACCCGAACAGAATCTTGTAATCTGGAATATCAAGTCCTTTCCTGTGAGTATGAAATGCTAATCATAGGTCTCTTATATTTACTTACAATATTTACATATTTATTTATATTTGTTTATTTATATAAACGGTCCTTTCTCCCACCTCTTTCTCTTTTACTCTGACGAAGGACTCTTTCTCTTTTACTCTGATGACGGACTAGCGTCCAAAACGTCAGTAAGTTTTTTCATCTTTTCACGGTGTATAATTTACCTTTTTATCATTACTGTTTCATTAGAAACACCGACGCAGCTCACACTAGTTTGTAGCTAGTTATCTCTTCTTATTACAATATTTACCTTTGTTATCAGCACTTGTCTATAAACCACACAACCTAATGTTTTTATCTTTAACATTCCTTGGTTCATTATTACCATAGTAACTTTGATTTTACTGAAATGTGCATCATCGTAAAATACAATCTAAGACTAATGACTGGTGTGAATTTCAAATCAATCCAACCAGGGAAAGTTTGTTAAAATAACAATCAAAATGTTTGGTATAAAAATTAAAAAAAACCTTGAAGGAGAGACCTTAAGTCATCACCGAGGTTAAAATGATACAAGGATCATACTTAATTTGAGTATTTTGTCTGTAGGGTGGAAAGGAGTTCTTGTTGAGGGCTCATTTCAATCTGCCAAGCGTTGAAGCAGGTAAGGAACCAGCAGACACAAATTTCCTTTAGTGACTAAAGTCATTTTAACCTCAAATTATGGATTCATTTTTGAAATTAGAGTTTATGCCGAAAAGATATTTGAAATTATGGCAAGATTCTTGGAACCAACATGATACCTTTGGTAACCTTGATGGAGTCACATCAAGAATTTTGACATAAATGCTAACTCTGTTTGAAAAGAAATTCCAAAAACCTTTACCCTTGTCATCTTACAAGACCTAACTTAGAGGGAGGAGAGGGGAAGGGGAGGGGGAGGGAAGGTTAGGGGTAACCCAGTACCTACCATCATAAAAATAACAACTGCGCTACATGTATATAAAAACCTCCCATTATTTACCACCTGATCTCCAAAACTAAATTCAAAAGTCAAATTGTAGAAAGGTGTTGACTGTCTGTTTTCATGTATGCTAAGCAATGTATTTGTATGTACACCTATTTCGAAAATCGTTGTTGCACCAAAAGCCTCAAGCAACAAGCCAAGACTGCAGAGAACGCCGGTACTTTTAGCTGTAATTAGTTTATTCATGGTGCATTTTCATTTATTGACTTCACAAATTGCTCCAAGCAAGGCTGCTTGAGATGATAATTAGTGTAGAGCTATAGCCACATGCATTAACCATGAATAAATCAATTATAATTAAAAGTACCAATGTTCTCTGGAGCCTTTGCTTGTTACTTGAGGCTCTTGGTGCGACAACGATTTTCGAAATAGGTGTACATTAGTCACTAAAGACACCCAGTATTGGGCTCTTCAACAGGTCTCCTCTTCTACTTTTATCCCCTCAAATACTTACATTAATTTTAACTATTGATATTCTTGTCGTTCTCCAGAGGAGAGTCAGGGAAGACCTCCCATTAAACTCAAGTTTGAGATTCCTTACTTTACTGTATCTGGAATCCAGGTGGGTTGGTTTATATATTTCTCATTCCTACACAGTATTGAAGACTCTTAAACTCCACTGTAAGTGAGCTTGGCATCACTACTGAGGTCGGTAAACAAAAGCAGAAATTAGAATAACAAAACAAGTAACTCCTGGATTCGATGCTAAGCCCCGGGGGGGGGGGTTACTCTACCAGAATTTGGGTAGGGGTGTTCTGCTGGGATTCTGAAAGAGGTACCCTGTTTATGACAAAAAACCCAAATTTGTAGACCCTGTTTATGACAAAAGATATAATTAATTGCACTGAGTTCCTGTTTCAATTATCATGTCATCTCGCATATCGTATATCGTTTTTTTATGACCATAATAACCAGTTTCAGTCAATACGAAAACAGAAACCCTGAATATGACAGGAAACTCAGGAAGAACTTGGAACTTGAGTGAAATTGCATACCCTGTTTATGACAAGAAGCTCGAAAAACCATACCCTGTTCAGCGGATCATCCCCGTATAGTCCATATATGGGAGTACCCCCCCCCCCCTCCCGGGTGCTAAGCCCAGATACACACTGGAGTTTTAAGAGTTTTCAATAGTAGTCTTGCTTATGGTATTGTGTCATTGCTCCATACTCACTCTTACAATGCTACATCAATATTTTCACAAGACAACAAACACATTGAACAAACAAACTCTGTTTGCATAATACCATAAAATCCTCATCATAATCCAACCCTCAAGTAACACTCCAGGGGTCAAAGGTCGATAGTCTTCGAGCCAATCCCAGTGCACTATATCACAGCTCAGCCAATCAGAATGCACAGACATGGTACCATCATAGTCACAGCACCTCTGTACCAAGGATATTTCACAGTCATGCAGCGGCTGCTCCAAGACATGTGACCCAACATGTCAACTCCTAACAGTAACCCTAGTAACCCATACCATAATATTCTCTTATTTGGTTTTACTTCTTCAGGTCAGATATTTGAAGATCATAGAAAAGAGTGGTTACCAGGCCCTGCCATGGGTGCGATATATTACTCAGAATGGAGGTAGGTCATGTGAATGGGGTTAAAACAGTATAGTAGGTGAGCCGAGGACAGCAATGACGAATTTCTGGAATGTGAAGCACTAGAATTGGGATAAACTAAGAAAGGCAAACATATAATTTCATTTTCACCTCAACTGATCTCTTTGCACTCAGTTGAGCATAAGACCTCAATACTAATTTCATTTTCATCTAACGCTTTTAACTCAGTTTATTTCAATTGCCGTATATCACTATGACGTCACACCTTGTTTATGAGGGTGACAGAATGGTGGAGAACAAAAACAATTTGGACTACCTTTACCCTGCAGCAGAATTRCCCTATATCACTATGAAGTCACACCTTGTTTATAAGGGTGACAAAATGATGAAGAACGAAAACAATATGGACTACCTTTACCCTGCAGCAGAATAAGCCTGAAGGGAGATGACGTTTTACCCCCGTCTCTAGACCATAATCCTTTTCACGCTGCTTTTGTTCTTTAATTATGACTGTTGTTCCTGTATTCTCTAAGGAATCAAAAATTTTAATATGAAAGAATTTTAAAAACTATTATGGTGTATAGAGTCGGGGTAAAACGTCATCTCGCTTCAGGCTTATTGATAGCCCTGATTTTTGGTTTTCAGACATTTCCTAAACCAGTATTTGGTTGCTATTAGAGTACAAACACTATAAGTGTGTAACATAAATACCACTAAATACTGTAAATTATGCTAATCCTATTGTTTTCTATTGTTTAATTAGCACTATTTACCACTAAATAGTGCAAAGTGTTGTACACTTTTAGTGTTTGTACTCTATTGCTTTACTAAGTTCTATAAAATACAAAATTTTCACAGTTTTCTTTGTGTTGTTGCCCTTTTATCCTCCTCCCACGACCATGATTATTAGCGTTAAAACAAGAGACTTTTTTCATGTGACGTCATAATGAAATAGGGTAGTTGGGCACCCTGTGGAAATATCGAACTTTTTATTTCTCACAAATTTTATTTCATTTTTCTTCTTCTCATAATATTATTTTCTTTCTAGATTATCAGTTGAGGACCACATAAACAAGCTACCCAGAACCCAGAATGTCTATCATTCATTACGTATACAAGTACCTACCTCTGATTGGCTTATTTCCTGCTTAATCACCCAATCATAATGAATAATAATAGAACTGCCAATAGCATGGAAAATATACGCGCGAAAAGAGAACAACCGTTGGCATTATAGTGTCATTTTACCACCACTACCAAAATGCTTTGCGAATTTTCTTTTTTATTCAAATTTGTATTCCCTCAATTGGTGCTAATTAACTGAACGAAAGAAAGTGTTCAAGGGATTCTGGTAGTGGCAGTAAATGATGCTATAATGCAAGTGACCTAATTTCTTAATGACGGAGGAAGAATGTATTATGCATGCTTGGAATATTACAATGGAGAAGTCAACTTTGGATAGCCGTCGGCTTTAATCCTCTCTCCTCTCCATCCTCCCTCCTTAAAACATTTATTTTATACACCGAATCGAAAAATGGCAATCAATTTGAATAACTATTGTTCTACACTGACTAGCGACTGACTAGCCTCCTATACATGTGAAAATGCTTTTATGTTTCCATGTGAACACGAGGCTAGTTAGTCGCTAGTCAGTGGAGAACAATAGTTATTCAAATTGATCGCCATATTTCGATTCGGTGTATTGCTACCTTAAAAGCATCACTCTCAAACAGAAAAATCCAGCTAGAAAACTAGAAAACATTTTGTTTTGTTGTATTTGTTTGTAAGAATGTTTCCATAAGCTTCCATCATTTTCTCGAGCATGCGTAGTATGTCTTCATCTCTAGGGTTGATTTTGATGCAAGAGTTTTTCTCGCTCATTACCTTAAATGAATCTGTGTCAAGAATGACCCGAATTCTATACAGGAAAAAAAAAAAAAAAGCCTAAAACATCATAATGTGTATTTTATATTTTCTATTTGGTTTAGTTCTACCTAGGAATAAATTTGAATTTACTTGAAAACACTGTAGACTAGGTTATCTAATGTCAAATATATTTTATGTTCTATAGAAGTTTGTTTGAGTACTTACTATTGTTTCCCAAGAGCCATCTTTACGAGAACCCTCTTTATGGTCTAAAGATAGACCGTCCAATCAGAAAGCAAGATTGATTCAAACGTTATCCAATAGTGTTTGAGCTATCCACCTCGGCCCGTGTCTCCCACAATCATTTTCACATTCACGTCTTATTGATACCCTGAACCAACCTCTGGGTTGATCTAAGTCAGGGTATGGCTAACTCACAGATTGAACCCTGAAACAACCTCTGGGCTGATCTAAGTCAGGGTATGGCTAACTCACAGATTGAACCCTGAAACAACCTCTGGGCTGATCTAAGTCAGGGTATGGCTAACTCACAGATCAAACCCTGAACAACCTCTGGGCTGATCTAAGTCAGGGCATGGCTAACTCACAGATAGAATTGCAATTTAGTGTCTCCGGTTTTGTGTAGGGAGAAAAAGCAGCTAAGAACCGGTAAAAACAAAAACTTCATGGTCTCTCTCTACTGACATGTAAAGCCGAGTCCAGGAATAGAACTCGAGACCCCAGAAGTGAGAGGCGATCAGAGGCATGCAGTATAGTAACTACACCATCCTTGAGGAGAGCACCGCAGAAATATGACGACACTACCCTTGATTGCCAAACGCGGCGTAATTTATAGACAACCGAACTAGAGATGTTAGTCATCGTCAACTTGTTTTCTGTAATGAATCGCAGGCTCTGTGTCTCTCTCGATTCCTGCATTCACGAACGGGCCACCGTGTCCTGCAGGTATTAGGTTATCCCAAGCTATCTCTGTATCCTTCATAAGATTTGAACCCTCGGCATTCATCTTCTTCCCCAAGGAAATTGACTTCAATGAGGCTTTACTAGCGTTCTTCATTTGGCGGTATCGGTAGATTAGACGTAAGTTGAGAGCCAGGGATAGAAGGAATACTATCACTAGTGAAATGATGATCCCAAGGCGGGCTTCACAGGAGGAAGGTGAGTTGCTGAGAGCTGCAAATGTGCCTGGTAAAGAGTAAAGAAAAAGATAGATCGACCGACCTCTTTACCCTGGGGTAGTGTTATCTTATTTAAGATCACGTGTCATTCTCTTGAGAATAAGATTCTTTGTTTGAGTTGTATCCATATTCATGTGTCTTGTCAGTGCGCAACTGTGGAACAAAGAAATGATACTCTAGGGAATGACACGTGGTATGAAATAAGAAAACATTATGTCTAAGGTAAAGAAGTCTATTATTATAAATCAGAAGTCGCGATTGGTGGCGTGTATCTTCTATTCCTAGAGAAGAATAGGGACTAAAATTTTGGTCGCCATGTTGGATGACATGACAAAAGAAACCAAGACCAAATCTTTTGTTCAAGTCAACCAACATGACGGCTATGACGTCACATGCACAAGGACAAAAGACATGGCCGCCATGTTGGATGACATGACAAAAGACACCAAAACCAAATCTTTTGTTCAAGTCAACCAACATGGCGGCTATGACGACACATACACAAGGTCAAAAGACATGGCCGCCATGTTGGATGACATGACAAAAGACACCAAAACCAAATCTATTGTTCCAGTCAACCAACATGGCGGCGATGACGTCACATGCACCTCAATAACTGTGTCAAACGAACATTTCTGGTCTTAGAACTTTTACAATGTAATTACCATTTGAATCTTTTTTTTTCGTGGTTACTACACTTGCGAGAATAAGGTATCAAGAGATATGGTTGCCATGCGGCTATGACGTCACGACAGCTCCTTACCTGCTGATTGGTTCGTTTCGTGGTGAAATGGAACAACCTCGATCTCAAACATTGCTGTGTCCACCGTATTGTTCACGTGACACACATACGTGCCATAATCACGTGGTTCATTTGGGGTGATTATCAACAAGTTACCGAATACTCGAACCATATTGTTTCCATGATTATCACTATCTGTAACTGCCACCTTATTTTTTGTCCATGTATAGGTTAAAGGCAGGATACTGTTTCCATAACAACCAATATTAATAGTATGGTATAGAATGGCGCGTATAGTTTTTCGTGTTCGTACTGTATCTATGGTTGGTCGATCTGTTGAAAGAGATAATAGAAAATGAAAGTCTATTATTTGGCAAGTAACCGTAACCGTTACGAAGTTGAGGAAAACTCTAGGTCGAGTGCACATTGCAGTAGTTTGTGGGGCTGTTATTGGCGAGAAAATAGACGCCATCTTGGAAATATGTTTTTTCGCTTCCGTAACAAATCAACATGTGACTTAAGCGTTGTGTGTGGTAATGTGGGCGAGCGAAAAGTGTGTCCAAGTGTGGAAGTGCTAAAACGACTAGACTTAATAAAGAGTTTTATCTTTTCATGGCCGCTATGCCTTTTGAATTATTTTAGGAATTAACGTTTGAATATGTTAAATCTTACCTAAAATTGTAAGATTGGTAGCAGACATTGCGAAGCCAAGATAGTTAGACAACACACATCGATACACGCCCTGGTCACGTGCTGATATTTGACTGATCACGAGGACATGACCATCAGCATGTATGGTACCACGTGGTATATGCGGGCTGCCATCTTTTGTCCACGTGATAGAAGGTACTGGATCACCAACGCCGTAGCATGACAGGACAGCGGTTTTCCCTCGGAGATATGGACTGTAGGAAGGTAGGGAGTTCAGAATTTTAGGTTTTTCTGCGGGTATAAAAAATAGAAAATAGGTTAATTGTGCCGAAATGGATAGCCTACGTCACATCCGGAATTTTCTTCGTAAATACCGGAAGTGACGCAGGCTACGAAAATGGACGGTTTACGGGTGCTTCGAGGGTTTTTCTTCAGGTGCTCCGGTTTTCTTCCCTTCGCAAAAATCAACTTCTAAATTCCAATTTAATCGTGGAGAGAGGACCACAGGTGTGTTAGCCACTGGCTATTCAAGTGCGAACCTCGTAAAAACAAGTCGATTAATAATGCTTTGCTCCTATAATTGGGCTACCTGTGCTCAACCTGTAACGGGAGGGAATTGGCAACTGATGATAACTAACTAGACATGTGACACAGGAGACTCAGATGAGACGAAAGGAAGACACTTGTGTACAAAGCGGTGGGTTCCAAATACCATTTACTTTATGCGTAACACTATTGTACGTTGTAAATGTAATGTGAGCCCTCATACAGGTATGTCATTTGTCGGCGGTCCTTTATTTCTGACATGCGTAATACTACTCACCGTGAACAATAACCACGGCGTTCCTGGAAGCTGATCCTTCTTTATTCGTTGCAACGCAACGATATTCCCCTTCGAAATTCTTATCATTTTCAACCGACTTCACCAACAAGCTACCATTTAACAACACTTCGCCAAAGATGATGTCATTTCCGTTAAGAGACCATGTGACCTTGGGTTTTGGGGAGCCTTTGGAGAGACAGTTAAGTAAGAGATGGTTGCCGACTGCGATAGTTTGAGTTTCTGGTTTGATTGTGATGATAGGTGGGGAGAATTCGACGTAGATCTCGACTCGTAGACACGGCCATAGTTGGTAACCCCGTGGATAGAAGCGAACGTATCGCGCCCAGACGGAAGTGACGTTTTGTCGTACAACTGAGACTCCATCTATGTTGCCAGCAAAAACCTTTCCATCAAAGGAAATACAAACATTAGGAAGCAAGAAAGATGGATGGATGGATGAGTTGGATAGATGGATGGGACGGCTGCTGAGGTGGATGGGTATGAGTGGAAGGACGACGGTATGGATAGGATGGAAGGATGGATGGAAGGAAGGATTGATAGAATGGATAGATGAATCCAGATATCCGGATAGCTAGGATGGATGGGATGTGTTGTGTTGTGTACAGGCATGGGATGTGTTGTATATAGGAATGGGATGTGTTGTATATAGACATGGGATGTGTTGTATATAGGCATGGGATGTGTTGTATATAGGCATAGGATGTGTTGTATATAGGCATGGGATGTGTTGTATATAGGCATGAGATGTGTTGTATATAGGCATGGGATGGATGGGAAAAGATAGAGCGATCCTAAAATGGATGGACGGGATGGATGGATGAATGAATGTACAAAAATGATGGTATGCATAGCAGTGATTCAACGGTATGAAAGCATGTATGTTATTCCCTTCACACCTTCAATCTATTGTCCTCATTATATTCCACCCATGTAACACCATCAAGTGATATCGATAACGTATAGTTAGTCGCCCACTCGTCTGTCCGATACTCCTTCCCCTGTGTCGCCACACCACACACATTATAATAATTTCCCATATCCACTTGTAGCCAATCATCGCCTCCCAAACTCGCTGGGCACCAGGCTCTAGACGTATACAATCGGCCATGTTTGGCCGTGAGGTAGTCGACTGATTCTCTGAAAGAACTTGATGACGACATCTTAATATCAGGAACCATTGTCCTATTGGCTACTCCTAATGGTCTAACATTCACACAACCTAGAAAATAATAAATCAAGAATTTATCCCACAATATCTAAAATACAGCCAATCAGAATGCAGGAAAGCCGTTATATATTCATTGGTACTTTATCGTTTCCTCCTATCAGGCATTGCGATATGCCTTGAATATATATGTCGGCGTGAATAAATGACTTGGTGTATTTGATAGTGTGGGACAAAAAAAAAATTTCCAATACTTTGCTCAGTTAAGAGCCTCCGGCACGATTTTATAAAAGATGGATTGGAATAAAAAGTTTGTTTAATTATAAAAAATGGCTAATTCAAGTCCAAAGTTTTTTCTCTATTTTTTTCGTCTTATTTTATTTATTTATTCTTTCGCCATTCCTTGCTTGTCATTTTTACTTCAGCTTCGCGTCATTGTCTATCTATCTTACTTTTTCTTTATATTTTTCCTTCATTCTTTCAAGCTTTCTTTCTGTTTCAAGCTGTCTCGCTTGATCCCTAGGACATATATATGGTTCACTACGCATTACAGAACTTAATCTTCATCTCCATCAGAACTCTAATTTACTCTAGCGGAAGCTCAGTCGAAACCAGAGTCTTACTTATCAAATCTATAATAGACAAATAGTCTTATATTTTGACTCTTTGTCAAAGAAACTAGCTGTAATAATTGATCATTTCGTTATTTTAAAAGTCCTAAAAGGTAATAGCTTTTGGATTAATTTCGAGTGACAATATGAATAAAAAACGTGTTTAATTCACAACATAGTAGACGCTTCAATTCTGAACCAAAACAAGTCTAAAGGCCTCAAAGCATTGCATGAATTCATTCACAAACTAAAACCAACATAAAAAATCTTTCATTGTAAATGAGGTACGCTTGATTTTCGCCGTATTTTCTGTTTGCAATTTTTACATGAACATTTTTTGATTAAAATTTTTTAAAAATTAGAATTCCAAATAAATAAATATAAAGCAATATCCGTATCGCTGAATGCCTTGAATACGAACACAAAACAAACGTTCTATGATTTTCCGCATTACAATCTTTTACATTTTCGCGAAAACAAACATACAATCAAACACAATAGAAGAAAAACCGAAAGGTAAATTCAAATAAGTTTTGTATTCAAGATTCTTGATTTAGACGGATTTCGAGTTCGATTCAAACAAAATGAAATGTCAAAGCTAAAGATCTATCGCATTAATTTTTAAATCTTAAAAAATGTCTTACCTTTAACGTGTGATAAAGAAAGAAATTCCAGCAGTAAAGCACCTATAATGGTGTATTTCATGTCGATTCTATATTATAACGGACATAAGTCTGTCTTTCTCGGTTACACCAAGCAATATCTGCTGTCAGTTTGACGTCTTGACTTCACGGTCGTTCTCCTGCTACGCACCAAATCATGCATCTTAGCTTCTTGATGAATAATTTATGTTTTGGTTTGAATAGGACGTTTGTCAATCAAAGGGGAGTTGCATTTGAGGAGCTTAAAATGGTTAGGTTAGAGGGCATTTGTATACGACATGTTATCTTTGAAATGAGACCAAGCTACGTTCCATCGGGTTGGAAACTCGACGTACAAGTCATTGATTCTTTCTTTCTCTCTTTCTTTCTTTCCTTCTTTCTTTCTTTCTTTCTTTCATTCATTCATTCTTCATTCATTTATTCATTCATTC
>NW_022258129.1:23844-43283 GCF_009602425.1 Actinia tenebrosa
TAGTTTAAAACGTCTAAAATCACCTGGAACAATTGTTCAACACCCCTTTTCTTGAATTAAGTTGTAAATTTGATTGTAACTTGGGTTTTCACTTGCAGCCGTTTCTTGAGCAATTTTTAGACCGACACGGGGTGAAATCGTTTTTTTCAAAAAAATCCGGATTTTTTACGTAGATCGAAAAACCGACCCCAGTACGTTCATAAACTCATCTAATAGTGTCTACAGACCAAAAATGAAGGACTTTTATTTTTTGACTGTGGTCGCCCCGTGCTCGATATTTCTGGACAGTCGCTCTTAAAATAAAACAAGGCCCTCTACTCTAAATATTGACAAATTCGATTGGCTAAGGCATTTTCCTAACTGCTAACCACAAAAAATGTAGAAACAAATGGTACGCGTTTTCCGCCAAATTATTAATGAATAACACTTTAATAAAGTTAACCATTGAAACAGTTTACCTCTGATTTTCTGTCGTAGTCATCGCAACTTTCAAAAAACTCTGCATGTCTTCCATGCCAGAATGCGTACTGGTGCTTGACGTAGCCCTCAGCGCCACTGAAATATCTAGAGCGATATCAGAGAAAATCAGCAGGATACTTAACTCAAGGAAACATTCATTCTTATTCGGACTTCGGTTTCATTCTTATTTTGGTTTCTTTTTGTTTTTGTGGATTTGGGATGGGATGGAGGGGTAATAGAGTAGGGTGTGGGGGTGGGAGAGGGGGAGTTGATGGGCTTTCCAGCCACTGAGCTCAAGTCACCAAGGAGAATGAAGAATATATACATACCATACTCACCCCTCCCCCCATTGCAAGTTAAGGAAACCATTAATTGAATATATTAAGAAATGTATATTTTAACTAACCTTCTTCTCACAGCTTTACTAATAGAGCGATGATAGAAATCCAACCGACCCTCGCCCAAGTCTCCACACGGACGGAGAAGCGGCTTCAAGGCTCGGTAGACTAGGGCCCACTTTGCTGCTGAAAGAAACTTCTTGGTTTTYTTCTTTGTTGTTTTCTTCTTTCCCTTTTCCTCGTCCTCATCCTTCTTCACTACATAAGTCTCATCAACCGCTTTCTGGAGTTTGGAGGCAACAGCTTCTCCCTCGTTCTCTATATCGAAGTCTAAAATTGAAAATATAAGTAAAATCCCACTGAAAAATTCAATTCTCATAAAACCAAAAACCTAGCAATGAGATCGCTGTGGAATCCTCCAGAGGAATCCCAACTGAAGTATAAACACTTTGCCTACCTATTGGCGCACTAACACCATTCATTTGAGCCGACTCTTCTAAAGATACTTTTTCATCGTATTTGGGAGGAACAAGATTTTGTTCTTCGGCCAACATTTGTAAAATCTCTGTCTCTAGGAGACCATGACGTGACGTTTCCAGCAAATACATGGTGGCAATAACCACAGGTCCCCCATTTTCCTTTTCAAAGCGCATCAACAACTGCTCCTCGAGACTGAAGAGAAAACGTATATTAAAGACATCTAATTAGTTGATGTCCATATTCTTTGTTTATTTATAAAGCAAGTAAGTGCCAAGGGTGAGGCGAGGGTTGATTTTGGTTCACTCTATACCTGATAAGATCATCCTCCAGACTCATAATCTTCTCATCCATCTGGTTAAAGTGTCCAAACACTCTCAGCTCCTCACAGGCCAGGGTTAACCACAATGGGTTGGAAGAACCTTCTTTTTTGAGGAAGAGTTCCATCTGGTGTTCATCCAGGCGTTTGTTGTAAATTTTAAGGATATTTTCTACAATTGCCTATAAATTATGATAGAAAGTTTAAGTCAATATTTCATCAGCATGGAATGTTTCCAAATTTTTTTGTTTTTTTGAATTTTTCCAAGTTGCAGCAGTAGGACCTGGACTAAATTCCCTGAGAATCAAAAACAAAATTGCCACATCGGGTTTGAACTAGTTCTACTCCTGACCTGTCTTGATGCATAATCCAGCTCTCCACAGAGTATTTCTTTGGGTCCTGATTTGTACGCCCTCAGGATCCTGTGACATTCTGTGTGATCAATCATTGACATGATGACTCTAACATTGGGGGATAATGTCTCGGGCAACCAGCGGGTTAAATAATGGATTTTGTCTTCATCAAGCTGAAATATAATTGAAAACCATGTAAGGAAAAATCTGGTCATTTCTACCGATCAACGCTTGGTTAAGAAAAACGTTTGCGCGTAACATACGAGTGACGTCTCACGATCTATCTTACATTTGCTTTTGTTGTTGTATTGTTAAGGACAAGGAAACAAAAGGCACATACGTGGAAACGTGCATTCACTGCCAGTCAGTAACATGACACGTGAATAAAGAAGAAGATGATGGTGGTGGTGGTGATCATGGTGATAATGAAGATGATGACATAATGATGATGATGATTATGATAATGGTGGTGATGATGGGTGTAATGATGATGGTGATGATGGCGATGATGATGGTGATGACAATGATGATGATGGTGATGATGATGTTGATGATGACAATGATAATGTTGGTGATGATGATGGTGATGATGACAATGATGATGATGGTGATCTTGGTAAACTTGTAAGTTTGTTTGTTCGAATTTCGCCTTTGTCTTCGTTTTTATGACGTCACGACTGCGCTGCGCTATTGGGCTTCCTGTGCCAATGATGAGTGGCTTATCTTTATCTATTTTTCTATTTGTATTTTAGAAAAGAAAGTCCGGATTGGTTTACATGTTAAAAGAACAAATCAGCTGACATTTTTTAATGATACAAGCACTCTGTGGCAAAATGGTCAAGTTCCTTTCTACCAAAAAATAATGATGATGGTAATGAAGATGATGATGGTGATGATGACAATGATGATGTTGGTGATGATGATGGTGATGATGACAATGATGATGATGATGGTGGTGATGATGGTGGTGGCGATGATGCTAGTGGCGATGGTGGTGGTCACCAGTGTGGTGGTAGTGATGATATTGATGGTGATGATGATGATGATTATCATCATCAACTTATCCATACTCAACGACCTGTGTCTAGCAGAGCAATCTAGTCCATACCTGGTTTATAGCATCTACTATTATAATAGCTGGTTTGGTGTTGGCATTTGACAAAAGACTATTAGCCATCTGCATCAAGGAGTCCAAATCACTCACTACATCTTTCTATAAACAATAACAACACAAATAAAGGATAATTCATTAACAGGTTAATGTTCAACCAAAAAGGTAAAGGATTTATCCTTGGGTATCTAGAAATCCTTTAACCCTGAAACAATCTCTTGGCTGTTCAAAGTCAGGACAAAACTCACAGATTGAATGAAGGATTTCCTAAAGGTTCTTCACTAGGATTGGGATTTGGATCAATGGAAATGGAAAATAGAATTTAAAAAAAAGGTAAAGTGACTCTATTTAACGTCTGTAGTTCCTTCAGCTACAAGACTGGTTTCTCAGGAAGCCGACGGTGCGCACTTAACCCCCTCCCTCCATCAGTGCTCTGTTTTAAGAGTATTTTATGCTGAAACTACATGGATTATAGAGAAGTCGAACCTGTTGAGGAGATCCTGAGGATTGAACCCCAGAATCAGAAATAGAACTAAATAGTCCCTACCCATTACTTAGTAACCAATATTTTTCAAATTTCCTTTCGTGTACTAAAATCCCTCTTCCCCTTACCTCTTAATTTAGAGAAAGGGTAAGAGTGCTCTTATAGCTTGTTCTAGATTGTCAATGATGTGACAATTTACCTTTGATGTTCCCAATTCTCTTGTTAATCTTTGAAGGAAGAATGCAAGATCTGTGGAGCCAGGAGTTGCTCCAACAAAGTGGAAGAATACTTTCCAACCTTCTGTAGGTCTAGAAATACAAAAATGAATAAATAAATGAATCAGTGAGTGAGTGAGTGAGTGAGTGAGTGAGTGAGTGAGTGAGTGAGTGAGTGAGTGAGTGAGTGAATAAATAAATAAATGCCAGCATCTAAATATAGAGGAAAATATTTATTGATAACATTTTTTTCCCCAATTTTATATTCATCTCATCCTCAGGAACCCAGGGGTAAAGTTCTGTCGCTCGTTTCTTGCTCCGAGAAAAAGTTCCCCTGGGCACGAAGTCTGTTAAAGCTTTTTTCGGAAGTCCCAATTCAAAATAATGCTATCACATGTTTGTTTACAAATACTTGATGCTTATTGGTTGACCCCAGCGGCTCTACCAATTGGCAAAAAAGAATGATTGAGACTTCCGGAACAAGCTCTAACAGACTTTGTGCCCAGGGGTATTTTTTCTGGGAGCGAGAAAAGAGCAACACAATTTTACCCCTGGGATCCCAAGGATGTATTCATCTTTCAATTTTATTTAAATTGGGTACCCTGTGGATTGGCTGAAGCATATTTGCACCAACCTCCCTGGAGGGGGGAGCGTGGCCAGGGGAGAGGGGAAGGGTAAGATACATTGTAAGAGATGACAAGAAGACTTACATTGGGCATCTGAGTYTTTTGTTTGCTCCGTTTCTTAAAGTGTTACTTGCGATACGTGCCATAATTGCTGATTTCCCTGAGCCAGCATTTCCCACTAGTAACAGGGGAGCTTGAGTAGTGTCTGTTTCAATGTAGCTTTCAATCTGAAACAAGGAAGACATCAAAGAATGTACATAATACAAATTTTTCTTATGCCCTCCCACCCCTTGGAAATTCCAATCCAAGGTATGGATATTCTCTGGAACTACACAATATACCCTCCTCAGACCCTCCAAACCCCTTGGAAATTCCAATTGGGGTGGGGGGGGTATGGGAATTTGTTTAGTTTTACACAATATACCCTCAAACCCATTAAACCCCTTGGAAACTTCATTCCCCCTCCATGGGGAAGGTATGGATATTTTATGGAACTTCACGATATACCCTTGTCAGATTCTCCCCACCCCTTAGATACATGTATCTCTCTCCATGAGGAATAGCCTGCGAAATGGCCCTCTAGTGTGGGGGTTGGGGAGAAGGGGTGATCCCAATGCTGCACCAGAGAGCTGTTTCACAGGCTACATGAAGAAGGTATGGATATTTTCTGGTACTACACTGGCAAAATAGCCTCTTCAGACCCTCCTTTTCCTCATTCAATAATATTTTTTTTTGGAAAACTAGACATACATCAGCTATGATCTTGTCTCTTCCTAAAACAACTTCAGAGCGTGTATCTACAAATGACTGCAGAAGAAAACAATATGACAACAGTTAGTTGTACACATGAATTGTTTAAATGCCACAGGAAGCCCAAATTACATTTCTGCGATGCTATCTTGTAAGAAAATACTCCAGTATCGAGTTCTCTGTTGCTCAGGGTAGGCCTGTGTTGCAGTGAAGGTTCATGGAAGTTGGAAGTGTTTGTATGGTTATGCATTGTGTAGTTCAAGAAAATATCCATACCCCACCTATGAAAGGAATTGGAACTTTTGGAAGGGAGGGGAGTCAGAGAAAGAACAGAATTACAGAGTTTGTATGGAAAAAAATCGGAAGTTCCTGAGGGTAGGGGGTCCTTTTACAAATTCTCTCCATGGAGCGGATATGAATATTTTCTGGAACTACACATTCTTTACTTCAGTGTTGCTATTTGTTGATATCTAGGAACCAGTCATTATTTAAGTCGGGGGGGGGGGGGGGGGGGGGGGGGGGGGGGGGGGGGGGGTAGAGGAGAAAATGGGAGGCCCTCGATTTTTTTAGTGGAACATGAGGGGGTCTTGAAAGGTCAAAAGGAGGATTCAGAGGATTCGGAGGATTTTTTAAACGATTGAAAAGGGGTATCTGAAAAACATGAAGATGCACTTCAACTTAAATAATGACCCTTTAGACACTGATACAAAGCTAACCCTGAGAAAATCAGTCTTTAATCAAGGAGGACAGCAGTAAAATCTAGAACTTGACAAATAAACATTATAATGAAGATCCATAACAGAATATGGGAATGTTATTATTAACAGCTTCTCTATTTGCTTAGTTGCCAAGGCAGGGCTTAAAATAACATCTGAACAGTTGCCATTCATATCGTGTTTCTGGCTCAACATTACTGGTCAAAATGGCCRGGAAGGCAAAGATTTGACCAGTGAGACAAGTTCAAATTTTGGCTGGACATTTTGGCTGGAATATTGCCTGATGACCAGCTGTTAATTTTAGCCCTGGAATAATATCAATATTAATAATATAAATAATAATAATATTATTATTATTAATATTATCATAAATATTATTATCACCATCATCATCATCAATTATTACCATCATCATCATCATCAATTATTACCAACATCATCATCATCATCATCATTATTATAGGTACTTTTAGCCTCATATTACCTCATGGGCACTTCTCTGCGCTTCGAGAGGATCTTCAGGAGTCGGGTCAAGGGGGTATTGATAGGCAATACGATCCTTGAAAAAGTTGAAAACCTAGAAAGAGGAAAAACAAAATTGATCTGTGATTTAGTCATGCACTGTCTTTGATCAGCTTGGAGGTTGTTTCCAGTATTAATAAAATAAATTGTGAAGGTTTTGCAGACAAGTGCTTCATGTATACTTACAGTTTTGTAAAATACTGAATCACTTCCACTCAGACCCTTCAGTTTCAAATCCCTCTCATCGTTAGTTTTTTCCACTTTTGCTAAACTGCTTGGCTCGCATTCCACTTCATAATGTGCAATATTTTGAGACTGTAGAGAATACATTAAAGGTAAAAATAATGTCACTAGGATTGAAATTAGCTGTTCGTAGTGGTGGCCCATTTGCCTCTGGACTCTTATGCATTTACCATTCCTGGATGGACAGCCGGTAGATCGAATTAGAATTTAGAAGTTGATTTTTGTAGAGGAAGGAAAAACCGGAGAACCCGGAGGAAAAACCCTCGAAGCGCAGGAAAGAACCAACAAAAAACTCTCTACTCACATACGACACCGAGACGGGCAGGGCTCGAACCCAGGTCTCATGTGTGATTCCTTGACTAAAATAAGCTTCATAAGTGAGTTGAGTTCATAGGGCCTCTTGCTCCTTGGTTCATAGGTTTATGCCCAGCCTTTCTCCCTCCACAAAACCTCAGCATCCGAAATTTCAATCCAATCTGTGACTTAGCCAAGCCCTGATTTCGATTAGCCCTGAGGTTGTTTCAAGGTTCAATCCGTGACATAGCCTTGCCCTAACTTAGATCTGCCCTGAGGTTTTTTTCAGGGTTTGATCTGTGAGTTAGCCATGCCCTGACTCAGGGTTCAATCTGTGTCAGACTTAGCTGTGTCCTGACTTAGATCAGCCCTGAGGTTGTTTCATGGTTCGATCTGTGACTTAGCTGTGCCCTGACTTTGATCAGCCCTGAGGTTGTTTCAGGGTTTTAGAAACTTGTGAATTAGAAAATTTTCATTAAAAAACAACATACTATATGAACATCCAAGAAAAACATGATTATAGTGTTTGTTCAATAATAGAGCCAGTCACACAATTCACATTACATGGACATCGTAACTCTGCAACATGGTCACGTCATTATTACTTACTGGAAATTTTTCTTTCAAAACATTTTTTAATATTTCTGTTTTGTTCAGTTCATCCACAAAAGCACATTTGACTTCCTCGGGTAAGACATCGCAAAATTTAGCATCTCTAATCATAAAAAGAGCTGTAGAAAAGATGAGAAATGGAATATTGAAATCTGAACAAATGAAGCAAAATGACTGACATGTATAAATGAATAAATAAATGAATAAACAGGTTAATGAACAAATAGAAAGATTGGATCAGCACTTTGGATAGATAAATGGATGAGGATGGAAGGATGGATGAATGGATGGATGGATGGATGAATGGATGAATGGATGGATGAATGGATGGATGGGTGGGTGAGTGAATGGATAGATTGGTGGACAGATGATAGATGATAAATGAATGGATGGATGGTGGGTGAATAGATGGATCGTTGAGTGGGATAACTCAATGGGATAATTAAAAAAAATAGAAAGGACTTTAGGGTGAATATTAGATCTGAAAATTACAGAAACTTCTCACCATTAGGATTACATCTGCGAAATGCACCATGTACTATCTCCATCTCAGTTAACGACAGACCGTACACCCATCCATAGAGCACCCCAAGATTATAAGTCAAGTCTCCAAAGTCTGGAATCCAGCCAGAGCGATTACTGAAGGATGTTAATCAGAATCAATTGATACAGTAAATTACTAAATCATCATCATGATCCTTATCATTACATGTACCACCATCATCAACCCATCACCAATCATATTATCACCATCATCACCCATCATCATCAATAAAATCACCAGGCCACTATAGCATCATTATCACCATTACTACCATTATCGACATCATCATCATCTTCATCACAGCCATTATCACCACTACTATCATCATCGTCATTGTCACATCGTTACACATCATCATTGTCATCATCATCATCATTGTTGTCATCAGCATCATTAGCATCATCATCGTATCGTCCACATAATTATTATTATCACCATCACCTACCATCATTATCATCCCCATCATGAGTCATCATCATTATCCTCATCCATTTTAGAGCTTCTTTAAGCCCTTCAACAAATTCAATATAACAATTACTCACCAAGTTAGGTTCAAAAAATATGGCATAACATTATCCCTGTAGCAACGATCTATCTCTTCCAGAYAGATTCGTACTGTTTCCTCTGTCGTCGAATCTTTAGGGACACCCTAGAATTGCAAAAATCATATAAGCAATCATTAATTTTTAAAACTTTTAAGTTTTATTGACCTCTTAAACAACCTCTGGGTTGATTTTTCT
Organism: Actinia tenebrosa; assembly: GCF_009602425.1. The sequence continues at coordinate 32,648 of NW_022258129.1, forward strand.
TTTCATTCACAAATATTTATAACGAAAACAAATGCATAAAAGTTACAACATTCATAACAAAGTCAAAACATCATAACTTTTAACTGTTTGTTTTTTCAACTTAGTATCTAAGGCAAAACCTATCAAAATTTTCAAACATAATTATTTACATGTATAGCTATCTCAAAAAAAGTTGAATACTGAAAACTGCATACTGATTAGTGCATTCCAAGACCAAAGGACATTGTAGGTCTCGTTAATTTGAAATAAAAAGTAAATACACAGCAATTGACTCTTTACACGTAGTTAGTATATTGTTTCAGATGGAATACACTAAAAATAGAATATATAATGATTATTAAACTTACTTTAGACAATGTCACTATGACCCACAACGAACTTCAGACTTGGAATGCACTCTGCAATATGCAGTATTCAGTATTCAACCTTTTTTGAAAAAGCTGTATACTAAAAGGATCTGACATGAATAGCATTTTTGGAAACCCTGAGGTAAAATTCTTTTGCTGGTTTTGAGAGACAGAATTTTACCTGTGGCTTCCCGAGGATGACATGGCACATGTTACAGCATAGCTTTATTTCTTACCCATCGAAGATCACACTCAACAAGATGAAGTTTTCTTTCTTCACACCAGAGACGCAGATCAGGAAAAACCTGAAAAAATGAATAAAATGATTGAATTAATACAGTCGTTTGCAACTAAGCATGAACAACAGACACTAAAACATGTTCTAATGGTGGACGAAACGTTGAAGCTAGTCGACTGGAACTTTGAGGTTTGGTGCCAAAGTGCCAGCCTGATGGCAACGTTTGTTCAAATATGCGTGCATGTTGATCTGTTGGTGTTGGTCATGGATTCCTTCGAAAGAGTAGACATAAGCGAGTTTCTAGAAAAGATCGATCCTGATTTCCTTCAGTAGTCTTCACATTTTTGAAAAAAAGGCTTTACTTCAAACAAAAGCATGAAGTAYTGGAGAGAAAACGATTTTGATTCTTTCGAGATTGAAGTACTTGAAGGAATTTGCTCGCCCAACCATCCAACGAATCATTAGGAAACAACATGTTCTGGTTGACTAGCTTCAACGTTTCGGCCACCAGTTAGAACATGTTTTAGTGTCTGGTGTTCACGCTTAGTTGCAAATGACCGTAATGGATGAATAGATGGATGGATTGATGCACAGACAGACGGGCTGATGGACGAAGGGAAAAGAGAGAGATAGAAAGGCAGAAGAAAACAGATCAGGAAAAAACTGACAACACTTAATTCAAATAGACACGAATTTAATCATGACAAATATTGTTTAAATCCTTTAAGAAGAAACTAATGAGACTAAGAATGCTGACATTTTAATGCTATCCATCACAATGCCAAAACACACACGGTATCTTTGACAAGTCAAATGAAAAAGTACAGTAGTTTGTCTGACTTATGATGAGTTTGAAGATTTTCTTAGTTACATGTTTTAGTATAATAATTATACTAAAATGTAAGCCTCTTTGAATGTAAAAATGAGGTAAAAAAATACAAAATGCTTCAATCATTATAATGTTCATTAAATAATATAAACAGTCCACCAAAAACTTAAACAGGTCTCTATTGAAAAATAAATGATTAAAGCTATAAAAACAAAGATGACTAACAATATTCCTTCACCTGCTACTACTTCAAAAATGAATTGTTAGTAATGAATAATATATTTTTAATCGACAACAAAATAATTAATTATATTGATTCAATACATACAATTTCCTAAAAATAACCAAATATTAAGCTTGAGAAAACAAAAATCTAAAATAGCTCATAATTTACCAATATTTTAATTGTCACTGTAATGGTTGAGACAACAGTACAGTTGCGGCATAGAGCAGTTTTTGCATGACTGTGAAAAGCTCACTGCACGAACACGTTCTTGACACGGCTAGGCCGGATACACCAGACTTATCACATTGCTCAAGAATTCACTCTCCATCCAATCAAATACCCAGAACATGGCATAAACACGGCACGGACATGGTACGCCAAAAGTCATGGCACTATCAGACCAATCACATTGCACGAGAAAAATATCAGCCAATTAAAATTCTAGAAAACATCACGGTCATGGCATGGCACTGAGCTTATCACAGTCATACGAAAACTGCAATACCCTGCTGTAAATCAGAGTATGTAAATTGGTACCACATTTGTTTGATTGACGGCAGTGTTGCAATTGCCTGATTTCTCTGTGCAAGACTGCCATTGTCTGAATGAACATATAGCAATGACAACAGTGTGAATAAGCTTACTTTATACCGAAGGCTAAGATATACAACTGAGGCTACACACGAGGTYGAATGTAACCCTATACAAACCAACTATACTTAAGACCGGAAATGACGAACCCTTCGGTCTGGGTAGAATTAAATATTTTGACGTGGCTCAAAATAGGCCAATGACAACAGTGTGAATAAGCTTATTTTATAAATTTTTAATTTGAAGTTTTTAATAAATGTTTGCATGAAAACTTCAATAAATAAACTTATAAAAGAGATCAAATAAACTTTACGCTATTAGCAGATAACTTTAATTGTAGATCAAAAAGGAAGCCTTACCTCTTTGACTAACACTTCTCTTTCGGCATGAAAGTCTTTAAAAGTAGAAGACACGAAGAGACGAATGGTTTTCCATCCTCTTCTACTTTGAACGGACTTCAGCTTCCACGCACTGTCTTCTGCACAAGTCTTCTTTACAATCGCCCACATGTTTTCAAGACTTGAAGGCCTCAGAGCTGTAGCTTCAGAAAAGGAAAGAAAAGGTTTTTTCCCGTTGTTGTTGGGCGAAAAAGGGTCGTCAAATTGAGCGCTGTTATTCTGAGTTATTAAGGTAGGATTTGTATGATTTGGCTTAGAAAATTTCCAAGGTCTTGAGTTCCCTGAACCCATAAGTCTAAAAACTAGCAAGTAAACAACTACGAAGAAAAACTTTAAGATTGAAAGGAGATTATAGCTTTACTCGACAGATTCTAAACTACAATTGCGTATAATAAAAACCTCACAATATTATCAAATTTACATTTTGAACAAAAGATCCAGGTTTATTTACTTCTTGGTTGCCTAGGGAAACCTTACTGAATACAAATTCACACAATAGCAGGAATAATAATGAATATCAACACCAACCTGTAAAGCACTCATCATGGACGTCGCCATTTTYCACTCCGCCATCTTGGATTCTGAACCTCGCTTAGTTCTAAATAAAGTTTGGAATGATAAAAGTGGAATGCTGGATTAACGCGGATCGTTTATCATAGGATTTWAAAAATGTTATATTTTGTGTGCAACTATGTGACTCAAATCTCTTGAGATACGAATAACAATAAAACAACCACCATGTTGGCTAATCTAACAAGAGAATCTAACGAGGAATGCTTTTTTATCGTCGACCAAGATGGTGGTTATGACGGATTATATGATAGACGAAGAGAGCGCTACATATTAACAAGACGCCCTACAGACGTTCACTGCTGGGTTGCTTGTATCATGCACAGAAGCTTCGTTGCAATGTTAGTCAAAAGATAATGGAATGGCTCACAGAAAAGAATGATTTCGCTTAACTTGTCTAAAATGATCTCCTCTACATGATATTAAAATATTTGCAGGTTCTGCCCTTTTAAAATAAAATAAACAGTTTTGCGTATCTGGAATGTTTTTTTTTTATTACAGTATATACATTCTACTCTTTATGACTTTTTCATACCAGAGTTGGTAGAAATTGGAAAAAATCGGCTCCCAAATGGTCTTAAATCTAAATCGTTCAAGATATAGATAAAGTYTTAAGGCTATATCCCGGGCGGAGAAGGAGCCCATAAAATACAGTAAATGTATGTAATTTAGGCTGTGAGGGGGCCGTGAGATGCACTCTCCGCCCGGRATGTAGTCTTTTTCTCAAAACACACCGATTCAATCACAAGCCAACCCTGTTATTCTTTATACTTCATATTGGTTGTATCAAAAAATAATTGCACACGAACTCGAGGCTGATTAGGAGAGATTAGGATGGATTTCTAACCGCTACAGTCATCATGGACGAAGCGAGGAAGACAAGATTGAGATGAAGCTTATTAGAGACATTGTATCTCGATAACAGAAACTTTCACGTCATTGACGCAACTAAAATTGCCACGCAAGGCGCAATTGTGCGTTATCTCGATCGCTATGAAACAAAAAGTCAAGCTCGAAAGTACGACTAATCTCAGGATCAAATACGGTTCATTGTAAGCCCACGTCTCAGGTAAGGGATACTCCTAGTCAGGTAATAAGGGATACTCTCCTAAATAAGGTAAGGGTTACTCCTAAATCATGTTCAGGGATTATATTTTCTTATTGTTTTTTTTCGTTACTGTCACATTATAGCGGAGCTCTCGCGCGGAGCACCATACTTAAGAAAAAATGGTAAACCATCGAGATGATTTTTCATGGCTTGGCTGACGTCACTTCCGTCCGTACGTCCGTACGTCCGTCCGTCCGTCCGTCCATCCGTGTACACAACACAGGAACCCCGCTTGATGTCAAAGCAAAATTAATCACAAATGCGGCTCTCAAATGCACAGAAAAAATCGCTTTAGGACAAGTTATAAACCAAAAACAATTAAAGAAATACTTTCATGTAGTCAAAGATGAATCAAAAAGTGTTCTTCAAGAATTCAGGTATGTTTTTTTTAGCAAACGATCGTATATTATTATTTTTGAGAAGCATTTTTCTCGACGAATCGACAAATCAAAGACTTTCTCTCAAAACTTTTTATATTTCTATAGATAAGCTTAATTCATTTTAATGTTGGAGGAAATATAACACGGAGAGCATATTACGACAACAAATATTCGTCCATTATTTAGCTTTGTAAATCTTTAACAATTCGGTYGTTTTTAACCAACTATGGTATGTTTTTTGTTCAAAAAAATGCAGCTTTGCTCGCCTCCTATCGCGGGGTCCGATCGGCAAAGAAAAGAAGACTTTCATTACAATAATTTATATCTTCCTACTGATAATTTATTTATTTTTGAATGAAATATAAATTTTTACCAAATATTCAACTGTTTATTAAGCTGTTCGAGCAAGTATGGTTATAAAAATGAGCTTAAATTTGTGCTGTTGAGAGATGTTATTGTATAAAGACCTAGACTTTCACTTTAAAAAGCTAAAAAATATTCAAAAACATTTACAAATGCCAATTTACTTACAAAGAAATTAGTCATTTTGTATTTTGCAATGCCTTTTGCATTATTTTCTATTTTGTCTCAGTTGTTCTTGTCAAGTTTAAATGAATGTAAGCTTTGCTTTTGGAAAACTGTAAAGACCTAAGTAAACCTTATTTTTTGCTCACCTTAACCGCCAGATTTCAAGTGTGGTTTTTAGTCTTGATTTGCCCTAAATCTCCAGATTTTCGATTTCCATAAAAGACATGCGAGGTAAATTTCACTAAACTTGATATTGTATTGGATTATCTGTAGTTATCTTTCGTTTTTTTTTTAAGTAAAAAGTTTAAAACCGTCGGTCTTGAAAAACTTTGTCGAAGAATCTTTTAAGAACAAAACTAGCCCCTGGGGGTGGTGGTGAGTTGTGTACAAAATTCCTTAGTGGGAAGAGTCTACTCGCGCCAAAAAAAAAAATAAATAAAGAAAAAAACGAAAAAAAATGTAGAGCATTTCGATTCGATTTCACTGCATGGTTTTTACTATGGGAGAAATTATCTTCATCTCGAATAAGAAATAATTGAAGATTTTTTCCCCCGGTCTTATTTTTACCTTCCAGTTTCATTCAAATTCGCCGGAGCTCCGCTTTTAGGCAGTGCCTAAATATATATATTTTGTTATTTTTCTTCTTCTTTACTGTCCCATTAAGCCAGTATATTGTCCATACACCCTTAAAGACACAGCAAGGCACGTCCCATGTACCTACTCTAGTTCTAAACTTAATTTCTATCCGCTCAAAACAAGCTGAAAAGTCGCGAGCGGGGAAAACAGTTTTTAGCTATGTAACGGAGAGGAAGCGATTCCAACACTAGCTGGATTAATTTGTACTTTCAATTTTTTACAGTCATAAAGATTCTATTTCTTCTTATTTGTTCATGTGAGAATTGGTATGGATTGAAAAAAATGGCTCAAATGGGTTTCAATGTGAAGCGAAGATACATATGGGGGAATTGAAGACTACATCCCGGGCGGAGAAGGAGACCATAAAATACAGTAAATGTATGTAATTTAGGCTGTGAGGGGGCCGTGAGGTGCACTCTACGCCCGGGATGTAGTCTTTTTCTCAAGATATCGAACTAAAAATAACGGGAGATCATACTCCTAGACCTTAAATGCTGAAGCGTCGTATACATACTCTTAAATATGGTCAAGGAAACCCTTCAATATGTTCAGTTAAAAATAGGGCACTCTTAAATATGGTCATTTGAAAAAAGGATACTCTTAAATATGGTCAAGGATACTCTTAAATATGGTCAAGGATACTCTTAAATATGGTCAAGGATACTTTTAAATATCCCTTACCTGAACTAGGAGTATATCCCGGCTGCCGGTGGTCATTTAGCGCTCCTATATGAAAATACTGAATGGGCAGCAGTTTCTCTCCCCCTCCCCCAAAGGATTTTCCTCTGCTAGCTAGATTTCAATTTGACGGATTCAAAAATAGAAAGTTTCACAGTCTATATTCTATTATTTTTAAAAGAAAAAAGAAAAAAAAGAAAAGAAAAGAAAAGAAAAAAAGAAAAGAAAAGAAAAACGGAAAAAAGGAACAAAAGCGTGAGTAGGTATAATGTTTAGGTCACCCATCCAAGTGCTAACCCTCCTCAGACGAGCTTGACTCAGTATCTTGAGCGACAACGATCTATCCACTGGATCACGGTTTCAGGTGAATCAGCATAACAATAGCCGTGAAAACAATGTACTGAATAGACTAGACTTTTTAACATTATACTTTCAACCGATTCCGTGCGTGGCAGAGATGCAAGGGATTAGCCGATATGGTCTGGGGGCCGGCTGGTCTCTCCCCTGAAGCTTCGGCTAGAACATTTTCTTGCGTAATTCGTGAACCCAAGGGCAGAAGGATTTAATCGCCGTCAGGTCCGAAGTCCATACGCCGCCTCAGCTCTGCGGATGTCTCGGGGGTATGGCAAAGTGGAGTCGTTTTTTTTTAAATTTCTGATCGGTGAATTAATTCAAAACCCATCATATCGAGATAAGATTTTTCTTTTTTTAAATTGCATATTGTTATCAATTTGGCAATATCGTTTTTGAATTCGAAAAAGCCCTTCTATTTACTTTTGTGTCTTTTAAAAAAGGCGCGATAGATAAGAAAAAGGCATGCATCAAAACATTTTGATAAAGGAAGTCCCTCGTTTAGTTTCATTAACTTAGTGTGACGTCATAGCCGCCATGTTGGGAAAAAATGACGATTTATCAAATAATTTTTTTTTTTTTGCTTTTTTTCTAAATACAACTCAACAAGTGGTCAGGGATGATTACGACCAACACTTTTCTTTCAGAATATATATCCTTTTTTACTATTTTAGTTTTACATATGTTCATAATATTTTTTCTTTTCGATATTAACACACTTCGCTTTTAATAAAAGTTAATGCATTCTTTGAAAGTAAATCCTGCCTCTTACTTTGCAAAGCGAAAATAAATATACTGTACAAGAATAATTCAGGATTTTTWAAAAACCAGTTACAGTTCTTAGCGCGTCGTAATACAACATGTTATTTATACATGGCAGACAGGGATCACGTGACCTGATAGCACAATAGACTCTTTTCGAGTTCCAAATTACCGCTGTGTTTCTTGATTATACATTCATTTACTCAGGCTTAGCCTCGATTTTGTGAAGAATATTCACGTATTCTACTCAAGGTCCGTCAAGTTTCAAAGTGTTCACATTGTTGAAGTTGTGCATTCTTTACTTTACCGTTGGTATTTGCGAGTAATTAGACACTGATTTGAGGCTTAGCCCGAGTAAATGAGTCTATAATCAAGAAAGACAGCGGTAATTTGGAACTCGAAACTGGACTATTATCCCAAAACAGATCATTGATAATGTTGACTGTTGCTATGTGGAGGAGGGTAATAGGTGGTGATTTCGGGGGAAGAGATGAAGGGAGGTGTTTTTACCCCCCTTAATTAAAGAAAGGGCACATCTCTTAGGGACGAGGCCAAAACAACAGTACAAGGTAGGGCCCCAATGTTATTGATCATTAAGTGGTAGAGTAAGTGAAGACTTTAAAATACCACCTCCCCCTCAGAGATCGAGCTATTGAAATGCTTCGAATACAGTCCTTTGACTAAACGTTGTCGTTTGATCAGCTTCATCCCTACGCGCCTAGACAGAAAAGGATCATGGGGATAATTAATTCACAGTTACTAGCTGCCGCATATGTTATCTAACACGTCTTGAGCTCGCTTTTTTTTGATCCCATTTAATTTGCTGAAACCATGCCTCGAGCATTGGGCGAAGATTTAAACTGGCGAGTAGTTTGGATGACACAAGTTCTGGGTAATTTACCCGTTATCCTTTTTCGGTCTAGGCGCGTAGGGATGATCCGATCAACGACAAAGTTTAGTCAAAGGACTGTATTGTGTTACTCTACTTCAAAGCCTCGTGAAACATTCTACCTTTCTATGTTACAAGTATAAGATAAGAAACTTCTTGATTGGACTTCTGATTAACGTGTCGTATCTTTCCGTAACCGCAACCACAAGTTGTGATTGGTTAATTAATTACTAGAAAAACATTGGAAAGCCATTTTAATGCTAGGTGCTGTCAGTCAATATCTGACGTTTTCCACTGATACGCGTTTTCCAATCGCAACTCTAAGACATGGTTAGAGAAAAATAGAGCTCAACGCTCACCATTGAAATTCTTGCGCTTCTCGTTTCACAAGGTTTTTTGGCGCTCTATATATTGCACTTGATAACAACGMGTGTGAAACCGGGTACTAGCTTATGGCGGGAGGCCTGGGCAAGCACTTTCTCGAGACTCTTGTATTCTAAAGTCACTATGGTAACCGTGTACCCAAACGATCTGCCCGGTATTCGCGCGACAAATTACCCACTCAATCTCTCACTCGTTTCTATCAATGGTAAATAAATGTAGTTATTTACACTTGACGTATTCTTAGAATATATACATACTTCATTAACAGACTGTCAATTGGAAAAGTATTTCATTATCAACTAGGCCTCCAAGACGTAATCTTGTTCCTAGAGCCCGCTTCTTTTGGTCTCTAGCCCGCGTGGCGGCTTTAGGGGATTGGGGAAGAGTGAAAAGGGAAGGGGGAAGAGAGAAAGGAGAGCCTCCACTCATCCCCTTGGTTTTCCCCCTCTCCCCTTCCCTTTTCACTCGTCACCAATCCCCTAGAGCCGCTACGCGGGCTATTTGCTCTGCGGCAAGTAACACGTGACTGTCTTTCAGCCCGTCCAGTAACTGTCTAAAAGAGACTGCAAAATCTACGATGGCGACGTCCACCGGAAGTTTAAATAATTTATTTTTTGGGTTCTGTTTATTGGAGATTTCACTCAAGAAATTGCCAGGAAAGTCAAATCATCCACAAGGAAGACAGACTTTGAAGGTGCGAGACCCAAAAGTGAAATTATTTACACTTCTGGTTGACCGTCGTAGATCCCTATGACTTGCTCGGGCACCAAGCACTTGGTCGAAGGCCAGTTTTTAAAAAATCTCCCAAATAGTCCCCTTTACAGTTCCCTGCGCCATCTTGAAAGGTAGCTGTGCCTTTGCATCGAAGCAAGACGAATGGTGAGCTTGCAATGACAGAGACATGTGAATCATTGTTCAAGGCGTTAAAAAAGGTGTCTATCATTGCAAGCTCACCGTTCGTCTCGTTTCGATGCAAAGGCACGGCTACCTTTCAAGATGGCGCAGGGAACTGTGAAGGGGACTATTGACCTTTGACACTATGTTCTAGCATTGTGATGATAATATATTATAAGTACACTATATATTATATCATAATTATCATTTATTATTATTATTATTATTATTTAATACTATATCTATACTTCGCGCTTACTCAAATGGCTTGAAGATTTAGGAGATTCGCTTGGTGCATCATCAATTCCATTCTGATATGAGAATTGTACGGCGGCTTTGGTCGACGTTGGCTGTAGAGTGTTTTCGACCCTCGGTGCTGGTTGTGGGGGATGTGGATTGACTGGACGACACGTGCTTGTGACGTCAAATGATGCGCGTACGGTCGTCATCCCGTTTGCTATTGTTTCCGTATCGTCGAGGTTATTTGTTTTACAACGATACGCCACCTGGAGTGTGAAAGAAAGAATGAGTGGCTGAGGGCGCAAGGGAGAGAGAGAGAGGGAGGGAAGAAAGGAGAGAAAATGAGAAAGTGGGTGGGTTAGGGAAGAACAGATTGAGGGAGTGAGAATGAGTGGGTGGGTGAGGGAGGGAGGGAGGGAAAGAGATAGTGTTAGAGAGAAGGAACTGAACTGAACTGAACTGTTCTTTATTTATACACGGGATTCCTTCAAATTATCACATTTGTTTTACAAGGGAGCCGTGATTTAAAAATGATAGTTCAGTGTAGAATTAAAATGATCTAGAATATAGTATAAATAGAAATGTAT
>NW_022258131.1:4529-33018 GCF_009602425.1 Actinia tenebrosa
GGTATTCCGTGGGTCCATAGGTATATAGATGTATCTCTACATAGCTGCGGGTATGGTCGCATACATGCTAGGAAAGCAAAGAACAACACAAATACTTTTGGAGATCTTGGAAGGTCTCTACAGACTTCGCATACCAGGCTACGTAGCCACTTTGGCGCAACTACCGCGACGTAGATAGTAGAAGGGAGGTGAATCGCCTCCCTTGCTACGAGGGCACTGTTTCGGGGATCTGGAAATTGCTACTACGGACATTCCTGGTGCTTGCTACCAAAACAGCGGACACAAATATGTGTCTACCAGGAAAGCCCGTGTGGGAGTAGAAAAGGTAGCCGAAAATGGTTGCCGAAACAATAGGCAAAAATATGCTCTTATAACAATCTCACAGGGATCCTTCCTGCGTAGATGGGAAATCAGGCCACACTTTATGAAACTCCCATTACACCTCGGACAAACAAACTCTTTACATTCGTGCATCGTATATAAGACGAATATTTTAACTTAATACATAGATTTCGCAAACACAGCAGCAGTAAGGGAATCATCGCGTGGGTAATACCCGCTGACGACGCACGTACGTGAGGACGGGGAATACCCGCGTAATTCCCGTAAGTAATCGCGGTTCCCCCTTACTGCTGCTACGCAATACAATATAAGAATATTGTGCTTTTACGATTGTAGATTTTCAAAAGCAAAAAAGTGAATTTATCCTTGAATGTGTTCTCTATTTAAACATCTTGGACGTTACGTTTGCATGTGGTTGTACCATTTTATGCATTTCTGTGGATCTTCATAGGCCCTCAAAAGACGCTTGGGCTAGAAATAATTAATTCAATATCAGTCGACAACAACGCTCTCGGACATTCCACAATTGTTAGCTTCGGGGCATATTTGGCAGAATATGTGCATAAACACAATGACATTGAAGATAACGTTATGCAAATATTCTCACGAACTTAACCGTGTGGAACGACCGAGAGCGTTGTTGTCGATCGATGAGGTGAGCTCTTTAGGTACCCTCACTTTAAAAAATGTTTTCTCCAAAATTTGGATAGGACGAGCTGTAGAAATTTCACTACCATCTAGATAAAGCTCTGGTCTATTGATATAGGTAGTTTAAAGAAAAAACTTGGAGCCGTTTTGAAAAAAGTCCAAAACGCTGTATTGAATGTGTGTTGTGGTTTATTGTCTGCACCAAAACGCTAATGAAAGTTTGAAAACGTTAATGAACCCACGCAAACATATTCATGATTGTCAAATTCAATGCTAAATTTCTTAATGAAAGTTCCATCGCACTCTTGAGACTCCGTTCGACTTATTGTATGCCTGTTCGCTCTAATGACAATGCTTCTTCGCTTCAATGAATATTCCTTTGCGGTTAATGAACAGCAAAAGGTTGTGTAAAAAAAAACAATTATTCGATGATTTTTTAAGATTTGTTGCTGATTTTTCGTAAAGCTCATCTGCAATACTTGGAAATAGATATGTGAAAACTTCAAGACAATCCATTCAATAGTAAGAACATGCGTAATAAGTAAATTACGATCATTCAATAGTAATGTTTCTACAGCGCGATGTCTTTTTTCCTGCACAAGATAAGATAAATAAGACTAGATAAGATTCTGAAAATGTCAGAAAAATCGTACCTGAGGATGAGGAGAAAAAAGCCAAAAACTAAAAATAGCACTGTTTGATTTTCGGCCGTAATAGGCTAAACATTTAAAAAATCTTAAAATACAATACACTGTTAGAATCTAGGATAATCCAAGCACATTATATGAAAAATACAGTTAAATGGACGCAATAGTTTTGCGAAGAAAACGAGAATAAAATAGGCCATCCACTATTTCTGGAAGAAAATGAGAAAAAAGTGTTCAGATAGAGTAGAAAAGGCTTCTTTGGTAAGTAATTAATGATGTGTATCGGGATCGTTCATCGAAGCGTTACCATTTATTCACAATGTTCACCACTTCCAAAGATAGACCACAGGTAGCCCAGGCTTACCGTTAGTATTGAATAACTGAATCGATCGAGACGCGTCATCTAAACCCGAACGAAATGAGCTGTAATTAAACCATGGGGCTGTTCAATATATCAACAACACACGGCGGGAGTTTTATTTGATTTTAATTATTTTAAAGCGTAAAAATGAGGATTCAAAAATACCCATATGATACCCATATAATCTTTGTCTGTCTGTCTGTCTCTCGATCGATTCAGTTATTCAACCCTAACGGTAAGCCTGGGCTACCTGTTGATAGACCAAATGCAAAACTTGCACCGATGTGAGGCTTAGTTGTGAACAAAGGGATCTGGCGTGATTCACAGGATTTATGGAAATAAAGTATGAAAGTACATTGTAAAACTCGTAGTAAAAAATTCATACTTCGGCTATTTGATAGAATGCGAATTTCTTTGAGAAATAGCATGGTACGAGTAAAATTAACACTAGATAGTCTTTCAGAGGGGGTTAAATTTCACTGATGTCGTTCAGAACCTATTTTATTTCATCTCTAAAATACATTTTGCGAGATCAAAAAGCTCAGCCACCTAGCCTCACTGAGACCCACAATCCTTTGCGCAACTAGTCTTTCTCTGAGCTTTGCAAAAGTCGTTAGTCGTCTTACTATTAACATTTATAAAGGGAGGCTTGATTAAAGACAGGGCACAGGTCTCCTCGTTCTTAAACTACCGCAGCTGCTGCTACTACTATTGTTACTACTTGTTATTTTATCAGTTATAAATGATATATTTTCTCGTCCATTTTCAGTGTATATAAAGTGTAACGTCGAGCTCCAAAAACAATTACCAAGAGTATCCATGGAATATTATATTTGTTATGAGTGAAATATTCCCAGCAAAGTTTATAGATCATGTAGTTAATAAGAGTCGTAAACAATGTGAGATTGTTCTTTGGGCAAGTGAGTTGCGATTGAATGAGATGGAGGGGACAGAGAAGAAGGCAAAGGCAAGGATTCCTCTACTCTGGCAAGAGCAAGAGAGTCGTCTCCAAATCTGTCTGTCTGTCTCTGTCTGTCTGTCCTATTGGCTTCTGATACCAAGTATAATGTCTGTCTGTTTGTCTTTCTGTCTATCCCATTGGTATATGTTACGAAGCAGCATACGAGTATAAATAGAGATATATATATTCTTCAAAAAATACATTGGGGGTATGGGTGGGGAAGTGATCACATTTCTCCCGTGATTTCTGTGCCGAGCACTTTCATTGCTGTCCCTACTAAGTGTAAGCTTCCAGTGATTAAGAGTTGAATCCGCGAAGCTTTGGCGATTGATTCTGGATGTTCAAGATCATTATTTTGAATTGGTGTTATCAACGGATCCCGACCAGCGGTTATCCACCGAATGGCCTGCGCTACACAAGGGAATATGGTCGAGTATGGTCCGTCGTCTTGTCCGTTTTGAATCAAGTGATCGTCATCTAGCGATGCTATTGGATGCGCTTGGTAACCTGCCCCTCGTAACGCCATCCATACCCGCTGATTTTCGACACACCAGCGCAACTGACTGTCACGCGTGACGGTGAAGTTGGCTAAATCTTTAAAAAAGAAATTGATATTGATAATGAACCGGAAGTGACCGGAAGCGAAATCTCATATTAAGAGAGAGAATTTTTTATCTATACACCTATATTATATCAAAAAAAGTTGTCGGAGCCAAAAGCGATATGTAATAGGCGATAGTAAATAGATACTTCCAAAATCCAAGAATTGTTGGAATTCTTCTTTATAATTCTTGTAAGTAACACAGAGGTTAGAGTTGAGATATCCAGAGTTGTTTGAAGTCGACAAAACCATTAAAACACCACGGTTATTCATGTTTAGATGTATGCCCACAATCCCTTTCGGTCTTGGAATGACCTATTGCTTATCATCTATCTCGTATGGCTCCGAAAACCTTTATTGCAATAGGTGTATACACACGTGTCTTCGTTGGAGCGTAGCCCAATAAGATTGACTCGCGCGGTATCCATGGATATTTCACACAAAATGGGAGTATGCAAAGTATTCTGGGTAAAATTCTGCCCCAGAATTCATTGCAATAACACCACATTGCTTATATCGTTGGGACGTGTTTGGGGACGTTTGAACACGACCAACAATGACAAACAATTTGAGGGAATTTCAGCATCATATTTGTGTCATAGTCGGGCATTTTTTCTAGTAATGATAAAAGGGTAAATTTTGGTTTCTTTTGTCTTGTGCTCAGTATATAAACACTCCTTTCTACCACCTTTTTCTCTTTTACTCTGACGAAGGACTAGCGTCCGAACGTCAGTTTTTCCATCTTTTCACGGTGTAAAATTTACCCCTTTATTATTACTGTTTCATTAGAAACACCGACGCAGCTCACACTAGTTTTTAGCTAGTTATCTCTTCATTTTTTCTAGTAACAAATCCGAGTTTCCTGTAGAGGGTTGGTGGGCGGGTTTTCTTTGGGTTGTGGTTTTGTTTCTCGTTAAAAAATCTCTTAGTTCTCATACTTTGATTACGTAAGATGATGATTTGATCAATGTAATGATTTCCTTACCTGAATTATCAATCATTTCTATGTTGACCGTGTTGGGAGAAAATACAACGTGATCAAACTTCAGATTCTGCGGATAAAGAAGATAGCAATGTAAACCTGAAATACCAAGGTCACCTTTACAGCTATTTTCAGGTCGGTACGTCGTAATCTATTGGGAGGATATGCAACCAACATTAACGAAGACTGAAAGAGACAGACATACACGATGCTAACCTGCGCTTAAAATTGGCGGTCGGCGGTTGTTTTTTTGTTTCAACAACCGCTGATCCAATGTCGTACCCTGAGCCCTCATTCTTACTTCGCATGCTCGATAAGAAATCAGCATGCTTAGTAAGAAATAATGTCTCTGATTACGAGATTACCGCAGACCTCAGGACATCGCAGACTCGTCGCCTACCGCTGATAAGTTTTTAGTTTTGTCAGTATCCTAGTTTTAAAGAGGTAAGAAGCGAGCTTAGCAGTTGCGTAACGGAGAGCAGGGTTCAGGACAGGACAAAAACAATAAGGGGTTAAGAGATCAAAAACAGTTTTCCGTGTTTGATACTCTGATCAAAACATGTTGAGAGAACACGAGAGGAGCGTAGGAAACCACGACGCGTAGCGGAGTTGTTTCCAGCTTCTCGAGTGTTCTCCCAGCATCCCAAGTGTTTTGATCAGAGTATCAAACACAGAAAACTGTTTTTTGATCTGTTTTATAAAATAACAAGCACGCCAAAAAAACGAAAAAAATATCGTATAATTTTGATGCATTTATAAAGGATGACACGAGTGTGTTTTGATACCCTCATCAAACATGGTTTTCGACCAATCGTAGGGCGCGTACTATCCCAATTATTTTATAATTGATTTTCAAAACGTTTGGGAATTTCATCTTATTCCAAGTGGGAAAACCGTAATGGAGTTCCTGTGGACTTGTCAAGAACTTTTTTCGCGCCAAAAACGCGCGTGCGCTGGGTTGATTATCTACTCACCACAAGTGGTCTAAGCAGTCCATGAGGATCTCTGTCTCCAGTGAGATTGAACAAAAGAACACGAGCCACTTTACCACTGATAAGACAAATGAATCAAATTATTATTGCATTTGACTAAGGCCATAACGCGTTTAGTGTGGCTAATACTAATACTGATATACTTCTTGTTGTCGATATTATTGCTGACGATACTACTACGAATGCTATAGACCCATTGCAGAAACTACTGATCTGGGGATCAAAAGAAAACAATTCCTTTCTCTTGAGGATTGCAATCTTTTTTGATATTAATATTTTTTTCAATACTTTTACCCCTAGATAACTGAATTAGTTAATGCAAGGGGTCTATTGCTGTTGCAGTTGCTTTGGCTGTTGCCATTGATGCAGCTGCTATTGATATTAATATTCAAATATTCAACAACTAGAACGACTAAAGTTGTTCTTGCTGCAGTGGCGTAACAAGAGTACCAGCCACACGAGGTTTGCCGCGAAAACTCCCGCCAAATCTACAGGTAGCCCAAAAAATAGGAAAAGAAAAAATGTATGATATTTTGTCAAACTTTTGAAGCCCCCTGTTTTTCTGTTGTTGGTGATGCTGTCGTTGTATTCCCTAACGCATATAGAGGATATTACATGGGCGCGCGGAGATACGAATTTTATCTTCGAGTGTTGAAAAGATATCTCACAAGTGAGCGTAGCGAACGAGTGAGAGATTTTCAACACGAGAAGATAAATTGCGTATCTCCAAGCGCCCATGTAATATTCTGTTTATTATATAATTATCAATGAAGTATGTTTTGGCTTTTTCAGGCAATTCTTTCCGTGTATTTTTGAATAGCCATCACAATGGTGTTATCTTCACACGTGAAAATAACATGTTATTTTCACGTGTGAAGATATCAATTTTTCGAAATAGAGAAAAATAGATATTTCATAGGTAATTATATAATAAAATAACTTACTCTGTATCTTTTGCTTCTTGTTCAGCTGTTTGTTTGAACCACTTGGCACAAGCCTAAATCAAAAAACAAACACATTAAAACTTGGTTTCTGTTTCTTGTGGTCACCAACCAGTAATTCTGTAGTATTATTACCTCAACACTTTTAGGCGTGTGTGCTCCATCAAGGTAGAATGTTATATTTGGTCGAACTATCTTCTGGCAACGACCATTCCATCGTGCACTTACCAGACCTGCGTGGAAAAAAATCAAAAATCTTTAAAGTTTTGACATCTTAATTTCATTTTTTTTATTTATGTTTTTAAATTTTAAATCTATTTGGAATAAAGTCCTTTGTTTTAAAATCTTTTTGCACATTACAACTAAAGGAAAGAAATAATAATCAAAGGAATGTCGCTTGGTCTGGAAAAGAAAATTGTTCTCCAGCTCAATTCCTGGACTCAACATCGCATGTGAGTAGAGTTTGTTGGGTCTCTCTCTTGATTCAATGGTTTTTCTAGGGGTTCTCTTGTTTTCCTCCCTCTGGAAAACCCTTGAGTTACCATGCCCAGATTGTGAGATTGTTTCCTGATGCAAAAATTGAAGTAAGGAGTGGGAGATTTTCAGAGTTTTTTTGGAGTTCTCAATATGCATTCTGAAGCAAGACCGTTAAAATTCAGCAACAAATTGGCAGGAAAACAGATGTGAAGAAAATTTCTGGAGCAACTTTACCTTTTCTAAGGTTGCCTGTGATTTCAAAGGTGGATGCCACAGGTATCCCACTTTTTAGTTTCTTCCTGTCTGGTTCATAGTCATCAATGTCCAGGTCTGTTGCCGATTTTAAAGAATCTAAAACAAAATGCACAACAAACTAAGACAATGAAAAAGAATGGACAAGTAGCTTTCTAGTTATGACAATGC
Source organism: Actinia tenebrosa (assembly GCF_009602425.1). The sequence goes on from NW_022258131.1 coordinate 11,905, forward strand.
AGTAATGAGTCATGACACCAAAACAATGATGATGATGATGATGATGGTGATGATAATGATTGTGATGATGGTGGTGATGATGATGATGATCATAGTGATGATGACGATGGTGATAATTATGGTGATGATGGTGATGATGGTGGTGATGATGGTGATAATGATGATAATGGTGATGATGATGGTGGTAATGATAATGATGATTATGATGATGGCGATATTAGAGATGGTGGTGGTGTAGAAGAAGGTAGTATTTGAGATGGTGGTGATGATTCTGATGATGATGATGGTGATGATGATAAAGATGATGGTGATGATGATGGTGATGATGATGGTGATTATGATTGATGATCATGGTGATGATCATGGTGATGATCATGGTGATGATCATGGTGATGATGATCATGGTGATGATGATCATGGTGATGATGATCATGGTGACGATAATGATTTCCACTGAGATGACCTTTATCACTGTGTGACAGTACATTACCTTTAGATTGATTCTCTTCCATTCTCTTGTGTAACCATGTCTTACAGAGCTGCAAGGCCATGGAAGCATTGGTGTGCTGATGTTCACCAGCCAAGGAAAGTTCTAGAAAAAATAGGAAAGTAAATCAATAAACCCTAATAACTCTAAAACCTGCAAATATTATTAAACCCTGAAACAAACTCTGGGCTGTAAGTCAGGGCATGGCTAACTCACATATAGAGCCCTGAAACAACCTTTGGGCTGATCTGAGTCAGGGCACGGCTAACTCACATATCAAATCCTGAAACGACCTCTGGGCTGATCTAAGTCAGGGCATGGCTAACTCACAGATCAAACCCAGAACATAACTCTGGACTGATCTAAGTCAGGGCATGGCTAACTCACAGATCAAATTGGAATTTAGGTTGTTAAGTTTTTCAAAATCTGGAAAACCTGGAACCTGGAGAAAATCAAGGGAAAGACCTACCAAACTTCACTCACATGTGATGCCCAGGAACCAAACTCAGGACCCCAGAGGTGAGTGGCGAGTGCACTACCACTATACTACTCTTGATTCCAAATAAATGTTTTTAACAATAAAAGTAATAATACTAAAGAGAATGAGTCAGCATGCATACCTGGTAGGTCCCCTGGGTAGTCTTTGAGTTTGGGTACAAGGTACAGTGGAATCTAAGCATAGAACAAAAAGGTAAATCAACAAAATGGATGAAATAAATAAATAATAATAATTATAGATTCTTAAAAGCGCATAAAACGAGTCTCTATGCTCTATACAATAATTTTTAAGACCTATACAAATGCAAACTAATCTATCTATCTATCTAGGTAACATGAATTAATTAGAAAAAATTAATGAAATAATATTTATTAATTTATGGACAATATTTAAGCAGTTCAGCATAGCTGGTTTAAATAATTAAAAATTAAAAATAATAGAATAGAATAAAATAAATTWAAAAAAAGTTAGTACAAGCACAGGCTTGCCAGGTTCATGCATGCCAGCCGTGTTATCATGATTGTGGTCTCCTATGGTGGCATAAGTTTGTTATGATTTTAAACTATCTAGTGATTTCCAGCATCACAAAAATAAAGTTTCTGGGGTTGCACCCCTCCCTACATTGGTGACAGCAAGCATAACACAACAAACCTCAAAAAATAAATAAATAAATAAATAAATAAATAAAATAAAATAANTAGGACGAGAGAACAAACTAATAATTTGTGTCAAAAAGGCTGGTTGTTTGTTCAGTTGAATTCATTAGTAAATACGCATGACACATCACAGTCATGACAATAAAATAAAATAAGATAAGATAAAATAAAATAAAATAAAATAAAATAAAATGCATTAAATAACTGTTATGAATGTCGCATTCTGATTGGTTTGAAGCACATGCTTTATGAGAATGCATTGCACAATCGCGCACTTTCCGTTGCTTCATTCCTACCTATTATTGTAATTTGTATTTTATAAAAGAAATAAAAAACTTGCTTGCTGTGCTGTGTGCAGTCATAAAGCACTTGGGGATTGGCAGAACACTCGAGAAGTGTCGTGCTTCTTCTAACACTTCTTTCGTGTTCTGCCAACCCCGGCGTGCTTTACGACAGCACACAGCATGCACGCACATTTTCTATTTCTTCATTGGATAAATTATTTTGACATCCTTTTATTTCAAAAACACTTTCAAAAACTTTATTTTTTTGAAGCTGTTAATCACTAGATAATTCAAAATCATACTGAACTTACACCACTATTGGGCCAGTTGTACGAGTTATAGTAGATAGTGCTATCTAAAAGTTAAATCTTATCCAGCAGAAACATTTATTGGATAACATTGAAATATTTGCTGGATAAGGCTTTATCTGTCTGATAGCACTATCTACCCTTCATACAACATTGTCAGGAGACCAACAATAACACAGGAAACCCAACATGAGCCTGATAAGCCTGTGCTACAAATAGACTTACCTTTACTTCTTTTGCTCTTTTATATACTGTCTGAAGAGCACTTTCTTCTTGTTCTACAGTAAATGCTGGAACTCCAGGCTAAAAATATGCACAATATTAGATATCAGCATTACACTCTGTTGCCTTCAAGCAATATTGTTGCATTTCAGTCAGGTTCTGTACATTTCATTGTATTGACTCATATGCCTTGACTTGAAACAATTTGAAGTAACTCTAAAAACTGCTATTTGAAGTAAATGGATGCATGTCTTGTTGGATGGGCGGATGGATGGATGGATGGATGGATGGATGGATGGGCGGATGTGCGGATGGATGGATGGATGGATGGATGGATGGATGGATGAATCGATGGTAGGATGGATGGGTGAATGGATGCATGGATGAGTGGATGAAATAGTTGAATGAACAAAATGAATCAATCATTGAATGATAAAAAATAGATCAATGAATGAACAGAGTGAAAAAATTCTTAAACATATAAATTATTATATGCATATATATCAAAATTATAATTAAAGATTAAGCATATAGCAAACACAAGAATCTAACTTAAATAAAAAGGAAACAAATAACAGGCTTAATTTTTCAACCTTGAATATCCCAGCTTTTTGCCAAGCAATACTCTCCAGAGATCCTCCAAGGGTTTCTACATGATCCATACCTAGGGACGTCACTCCACAAACCACAGGCTTCCTGTATTCAAATACAACTTTATAAATCTCGTGTTCAATCTCGTACCCAGAGCCCACGTTCTTCATGGTCAGCACCGAGAAACGAGAGGCTCTGGTTGTAACCGATTTTCAGTTGGCTTCCGGTCCGTGAATTTCGGACCGGAAGTTTCAACTGCGCCTTAGTCACAGGTAAGCTGATGTTTGGGTTACCTTTGATCCTCAGGGATTCAAATTGTTTCGAACAAACGGTAATCAATTTTTGACCTTTTTAGCTTGAATATAGTAGTTAAATTATTTATCCTTTGCCTTCTTATAGTTTATTTAGTACATTTTTCCCCCAGGTACTAATTGCTTGTGCCATTTTGTGAGTTTTTAAGGTTTTTTTAGTTCAAATCATCACGACAAATGCAAGAGCAATTGGCCGCCAACTCGACTCACACTAATCCTCATGAAAATTTGCTTAAATTCCAGTCTCCTTCTCATCTACTTCGGCTATGCGAAAGATTGATTATCGTACCACATTCTACCAAATTTTGAGTTTGATCCAAGCCAATTTAGTGCTTGAAAAATCCACTTATTTCCTGATATATTCGAGTCTGTTAGCCATTTTATTTCCGGAACGACTCTTTCTATTGTTTTCCCTGGACCAATAGGAATGCTCAAAAAATTGGTTACAACCAGAGCCTCTCGTTTCTCAGTGCTGATCATGAGGAACATGGGCTCTGGGTACGAGATTGATCTCGTGTTAAGCTTCCAGTTTTTTTTAATGGTTGGCAATCAGAGAATGTGCCGTTAACTGAACAAAATTCTCTGGCTAATTCAGTTCATGATCTTCTCCTATTATTTTAAAACTTAATGAAAACTCTGGTCCAGTGGGATAGTCTATGTTTGTGTTTATGTGTGTAGGGGTGGGGTGGGTGAAGGGAGCAGGGGGGGTGGGGTTGGACAGAGGGACTAATAATTATTGAGCAGAGCAAAAGAAAACTCAACCCACCTTAAGATGTTAGTTGAATCATAAGCTCCACCAATGCCTACTTCAACTATAGCAACATCTACCTATGATAAAATATTATAAAACAAGATATGAATAAGAGCAGTGTTTGAATAACGGTGGCAAATCTCTAGTTAATAGAAGACTTGTCTCTTGCTTCAAGTTGTAGTGGACTTTGGGCTCCCTGTGGAGGAGGGGTTAATAGATACATTTTATGTACGTCAAACATGAAGTAAAGTTTACAATTACACATGAAGTTTAGGTGTATTTTAGTGGTGTCTACAAAGTCTTCAAACTTGAATATTTCCCAGATGTGATCAGGACCAGTTAGGGACTATAGATTTCTCATGTGATCAAGGGTGCATGGACCATGGGGGTGAAGGCAGATGTAAAATTTAAAGAGGAAGCTACACACTGGCATTCTAGGTAACAGCCACCCCCCTGAAATCATCCTGTATCCACCAAACCCCTTAAAGAGTAATGTAAAATCTAAAGAGGAAGCTATACTGGATTGTCACTGCCTCCACCAATATTGCTTCTGTCAGGTTTTGTTAACATTAATGGGATAGCCTAATATAAAAAGAGAAGGATCAAAACTTGTCGTACCTTTTCCTCAAGGAAGACATAAAACGACATTAAAGTCAGGAACCTGAAGTAAGCAGGCATTTTGCCATCATGACTTTCCTGCAAAAATATTAACAAATTAATGTTTAAGATATAAATTCTAATAATTATTAGAATTGTACAGTAATTATAATAATTACATCTGTATTCGCCAAATGTGTGTTGAATAATACTACTAAAGAGGGTGAAAAAAATTGTAGCATGAAAAATACCTGTGAAAATCATGTGAAATTTCAAAATATTCCCAGGTATTTTTTACAGGTTTTTCATATTTTCTTTTGCACAATTCTAAACCAAAAAGCTAACCATTTGAAGATCTAATTACAAAGACAGCACCTTCTCCTCAATTATTTTAAGACCCTGAGTATTGGTTTGGCCAAGGCTTCAACCACGACCTTCCACAGAACTGGACGACAACACATTTTGTCAGTATTTTCGTTTTTTCCCCCTCACTCTACATTTACATCCCTTCTAAATGTGAAATGCCAGCATTAGAGCGCTTCACGATCACATGTACGAAATCGTGAAAAACGTTTTTGAGACATTTTTTTTTTGTGGACACCAATTAAAGTATTTCCCAGCATTGTCYGAAAACACAAAGCTTTTAAGGGCACGTGTCTACAGTATGGAATGCCATGGCAATGCATTGATTGAAGTCCAAAACCTAATTTGTCCTGATGGCAAATTGTATGATTTCACGCAATCCATGTGATTGAGAAGCGCTGTAAATGTTACAGGTAATTTCTACCTTAGTTTCTTGTAGGTTGTCCCAGCAGTCAAAGAAATACTTAGTAAACAGGTCCTTACTTAAAGCTTTGCCGTTTATCCTTATCCTTTCACGGACTTCAATAAGATGAGGTGAACTGCATGCAAAAAAAGGTTTGGGATTCAAAAAACAAATTCTTGATATTAGCTCCAATCAGATGAACTTTAGACATATATACATCTATTTAAAAAAACACGGTCATCGCCAGAGGCAATAGGCGTTAGGTCATTCTGAGATAGAAATGGTTTCGTCTACTACAAACAACATTGAATCAATCTCAACACTAAGGTCCATGTTCTTGGCGTGAATAAGAAACAGAAACACAAGTCAGTCCAATTATTCTTGAATTTTGGAATTATCTAGCTCCTATTGCTTTTTGCCTATCGCCTATTAGACTTTCGCAAAGTCTGCCGCCCGCTTTGATTTTTTTTACTGGGCGCACGACGGACTTTTCGACCTTGCTTCCCGCCAAATTTACCGACCCAAAAATCAGTCGGTAAATTATAGCCAATCACAATGCTCGAAATCCAAGCTGTCAATCACAATGTAAGATTAGTAAGATTATCTCTACGATTCCCATCGGCATCTGTCAACACAACATCTGTCTGACAACATGAGATCAATATCTGAGGCCATATCATAGGGTAAAAGTAAATTAGGATACCAAATTATAAGAGATTACCAAAAACAAAGTATAGAAGCGTATCTTTCAGACAGAGATGTTTTTATATCTGCACCAACAGGAGCTGGAAAAAGCCTGACATTTGAGATCGCTCCATTCGTCTTAGATTTTCTGAGGTTCGTTGAGAAAAACTTCATCGAGACTGTTGTTGTTGTTGTTGTTGTCCCTTTGGTCTCTTTAATGAAAGACCAAGTAACGTCTTTAAAATCGAAGGGGATCTCTGCTTCCTATGTTGGAGACGACTGCTCGAAAGAACAGCTACAACACATCTTGCATGGCAAGTTCAACATTGTTTTTGGTAGCCCAGAAGCACTGTTAAACAGTCATCAATCCTTATTTTGCCGACTGAAAAACAATGTCAAAGCAGTCTTCATAGACGCCCCCGAAAGCCGATAGTCCTGTATCAAATTCAGAAATGGCGGGAAACACAATTGAATATCCTGCAAGTTTGACAAGTCGACCTCTCGCAACTTTGTCCCTTGTTCGCTCGCTTCGCTCGAATTAAAAAACTCCAGGAAAAACAGAGAGCAAGTCTAATCGCCTATCACTTTTGGCGAAACAAACTTTTTTGAAATAGGTGTACACTGTATCGTATATGTCAATGGATTTTTGTGCAAGCTAATTCAAATATTATCATACAATCCTCCAGACCTTCATGGTTTAAATACCTTGGTATATATCATAATGTGATGACATCAATATCAATACCTGTAAAATCCAGTTTTGTAACCACTGCTTTGTAAAATACTTTCTGAAAAAGCACATGTTGAACCCTATTTTTTGAGAAAGGAGGATAACAAAGGTAGGTTTTAAAAATTTTCAATTTTGATTCTTTTAATTGTTCTCACTGCAGATCGCTATAAACTGAATGGCTGGCCCCCTCTCCATAGAATATCGCCATAGCCCCCGACCCCATACCTCATACCCCTCCACCCCATAGCCCATAGCCCCCAAATGGTACCCCATAGACCCCAAATGGTACCCCATAGCCCCCCACCAGATACCACATAGCCCCTACCCGATACCCCATAGACCCCAAATGGTACCCCATAGCCCCCCACCAGATACCACATAGCCCCCACCCGATACCCCATAGACCCCAAATGGTACCCCATAGCCCCCCACCAGATACCCCATAGCTCCCAACCGATACCCCGTAGCCCCCACCCGCTACCCCATAGACCCCAAATGGTACCCCATAGCCCCCTCCAGATACCCCATAGCTCCCAACCGATACCCCGTAGCCCCCAACCGATACCCCATAACCCCCCACCCCATAACTAATAAATGATCCTTTCTGTACTTTAATTTCATGTGAGCTGTTTATGTTTCACCACTGTGGTCATAAGTCTAATAAACTCTGGAATGAGTTTAAATAAATCAAAAACCAATACCAGTACTAGAAACAGCACCTTTAGTTTAGAGTACAAACATTAAAAGTGTGCAACACTTTGCACTATTTAGTAGTAAATAGTGCTAATTAAACAATAGAAAACAATAGGATTAGCATAATTTAGCAGTATTTAGTGGTATTTATGTTGCACACTTATAGTGTTTGTACTCTAGTAACTCTATGAAGATTCATTATTTTAGGAGTTACATAGGCTGAGAAAACTTTAGTTGAAAATGTAAAAAAAAAAGTTTTCTGGGAGTATTGGTATTGTTCTTTTTTTCTCAGTTTAATTTTAACTCATTTCAATTTATGGCTGCCATTTTAGCAAAAAGTCTCTTATACATAGATCAACAATCAGTTCCCACACACAAAAATCAACTTCTACATTTCAATTTGATCATATTAAATGAGGGCCACAGGCAAACAGCCAGCATAATCATTTACTAAGCTTATGTTCTAGATTACCTTGCCCTTTGTGCCACTGACATGAATGACAGACAACTGGTCAAGCCTTTCCATCTATATATGTAAACAGAAGTGTTCATCAAATGATACAATAATGAGACCACTATGCTTAATTTCTAATCCCATGTTCCCGATTAGTGTGCTACTTGTGACATGCTAGAAGTTTGACACGTTAATAAAGTTTATGTATGTATGTATGTATATTAGTAGGACTTTGCTCTAAAATTTATTACCAGAATCTAAAAATCCCCCTCCCATTATCATTTAATGTTGACATTTTAGCTAAGAAAGCATGGCTATATTGCTGTGTACAGGAATTGTCAGAGGAATGACACCAGGGGAAAATGTTTGCACGTTTTCTAAGAATATTTTGAAGAGCTTGATTGAGAAAATAAATGTTTGTTTTCTCCAAGTATACAAGAAAGTTCGAGAGTATACTTTTGTCAAACCAAGATATTGTATTAACAAACACAATATGAAAGAATTACTCTGAAGTTTCAAGCATGGACACTAAGTTTGGCATTTTGTGAAGTCCAATTTATCAGGCATGTTTGAAAGTCAAATTTATTTATGTTTTGACTATATAATTTGCATATGGATTCAGAGCATATGCAGACGTTTTCACTTGTGGTCCAGGTGAATACTATTCAAATTCAAATTTCCAGTAGTCAGCTAGTAGTTATACCTCAGGGTAGTATGAATTAAGCGACAATTAATATTTATGTGCACATGCTAATGATACATCGTTTACTGATATATGACTAAATGAGACCACCCAAGCGAATTCGCTTCGTGGTCGAGTGGTTAGGTTTAGGGCTGGGGTTTGCATTGTAGTGGAGTAGTTCTTTGCGCCAAAGGTTCAGAGTTCGATTCTTGGTGTCTTCAATTATTTTTTTTTCTAAGTGAGGAGAACCAAAATCTTTGAAAGATTCCCACTTTTGTGTTCAGAAACCTGTGATATACTTCATTAACCTGTAAATAACGACACTATTGAAAACATGCAAGTTTCAGAAAGCCAGTTAGAAGATATTTTGATGTCTGGTGACCAATATTGACCAATTTCAAAGTATGGAGAACAGTTTCTATTCGTGAGTCACACGTAATGTGTTATAAATAATCTAATTAAAAAATAAACTTAACATAAATATCTAAATAAATAAATAAATAAATAATGGTCATCTGCACCTAATGCAGCCACTATTCTATGTTCTTCTCATCTTTAGTTGGATGATAGAAGATGAAAATAAGCTACGTATGAAAAGAAGTTGGTCTAGTATATAATAATCGTACATAACCTTCGTATTTAAGTTACATATAATTATTTTAAACATAGACATGACTAAGCATTGTATAATTTATAATATTATTGAATATACGAACCGTAACGCCAGCTCTTTTAGTGAAAGTCCTCATCTCTTCTAAGTTGTCCTGCATCAAACGCCCTCGAGTCTTTCGTATTTGCTGTAGAACTTGAGCATTTGTCTGCAGAGTGTTGAGTGCTTTGACTGCATCCTGTAGCGAATTTATAGACAATAGATGAAGTAAACAAACTGAAAAGATGTTGGAAGCTGATCCAATCACACAAATAAACGTAGAACTAATAATTAAAGACTTAAGATGGCCTAGACAAGAGTAATAGGCAATCCAATATTCTGTCTTTTGCAGCTAAATACAGAAATTATACAATGCACAATGCTCATGCATTGTAAGTCTATACCTCATAGGTTCGATTCTCCATCACTGCTCGAGCAAATGACACGTTAGAACAAGATCTCAGACTGGCAGGAAAGTTTCTAAACCTAGCTGCTCTTAGCATCAACAGTATTCAAGGCTTCATTCAGTAAATATTCTGTTTTTCTTGACCTCCAACCTATTTTATATTTTGCAATATTATCAAGGGTCCATTCAAACAGACCACGTGCTCAAATGAGCCTCGATAGCATGATGGGGACTAGAAACGAGTCCAAAATAATCATATAGGGAGGAGAGGGTAACATTAAATTTTTGTCCATGCTTCTGAACTGAATTAATTTTCTCAATCTGCTCTGAATTGATCTGTTTTAGTTCATCTGGTAGCAAGAGTGGTCTATGTGGTCTTATTTTAATTAATTTTTAATTAATTTTTTTCATAAATAATTATTTAGGTAGAGAAGAGCGGATTTTGAAAAACCCCACTAAACGGCCTGAAATTGCGCTGAAACTTCGCCAGAAGACTGAGGCAAATTTTTGAGTGAAACATTTTATTTTCATAACTTTATCATAACTCCCATACATTCCCTTCATATAAACCATACACAGGAACCTTGTTTGGGCTGCCTGTGATTTTCCCCAACCTGTGTCAGTCACTGATATTCTTTTAAAATGAAGGTGAAATATGAGTTATTGGTTTCGTATATATACTTAAAGATCGTATGAATATATGAATTACTATATATAGCTATATCTGAATATGCAGGGCTTTTTCTGTATTATTGATTATTGTACTTACACAACCCGGACTGGAAAAAATTTCAACCCAATAAAGAGTTAATATTTTTATTTTTTATTTATTTTTTAGAGTTTTATTTATTATTATTATTAATCCTGAGATGGCCACTAGACCGAAAGGCAGGTTAAAGATTAACAATATTAACACAGAATAATCCATATACATATTTTAATTTAGATATGACTTTCTGTGTTTGGCATGTTGCTATACAATAATGTTTTCCGCTTTCAAGTCAGTGTCAGTAAGGCGGTATTGTACCTATTTATTGAAGTTACTTCCGCATGTGATTCGTCTAACTTTACCGAGAAAGAAGAGAAGTCATGCGGTCTCAGTAGTGAAACAAAACAACGACAAAAAAAAAACTGAAAAAAAAAACTGGAAAAAAAAATTTTTTTTGCCCCTTTTGTAAACTATTGATTGACTTTCCGTCCACCCTCTCAAGGGAATAAATCAAGATAGCGAGTTCCTTCAATAACGATGAACACTCTTCCTGAAACTATCAGAAATGATCTCCGTTAGGCACCCTGTTTTGGTCCAGCCACATGTGCGTTTCGTTTTGAATGCCTCCTGACTCTAACCAACATCATTATATGATCATCATGAAAGGTGCCCCCCTTCTGATATACCACATACTCCCCCCCCCCCCCCCCCCCCCCCCCCCCCCCNCCCCCCCCCCCCCCCCCCCGTACCACCTGATCGAAACGCTTCAGCCACTTGGCATCTTAACTGGGAAAAGCACAAGCATTGCTGAGCTGAGAGGCGTGAAGTGAACCATAACTAATGACTTGTTGAAACTCGTATAACTTCCGCATGGCTGAGATATTGACGCAACGATTCCTTATTTGTCAGGGTTACGTATTATTCGGCTAAGCAGCCTTGTGTGAAATTTCTGATTAAATCAGAGCTTTCAGTTTTTATACTCATAGTTTGTCAGTCGATCACGCACTTCATCTTTTTGATCCAATTCTTTCGAAGAGATGGAAAATAGAACGAACATCAAAGTATGCATGTTCGTTCAACTCGACAAGGCTGCAGTACAAGACGCGTACGCAAGCTACATCGCAAATATCGTGCTAAATAGCAGTCTGGCTCTACCGACTATAATCTTCAACTTCATCGTCCTTGGCGCGATCTGGAAGACAACTTCATTACATACTCCTTCCAACATGCTAATCTTCAGCCTTGCCTTGTCGGATTTTCTTATTGGGGCGATAACTGAGCCTTTCTACGTGGCGTATAAGGCCTCTGAGATTAACGATAAATTTGATGAATATTGCGAAATAGGAATACAAGTGGTTGCGCTTTTTTTCATTTATTTCCTGGCTGCAGTTTCCTTTGCTACACTGACTGTGATGAGTATAGATCGATATCTTGCGATTCATCTGGGAATGCGTTACCGTTTAGTTGTCACGCCGTCTCGGGTGGCAAAAACATTGGTATTGCTGTGGCTGTTTGGGATTTTACTAAGTTCGTTACAGCTTTTTCTTGCCCCTAAGATGTTTTCCAGGGTCGCATCATTGTTGATGGCCTTGTTCCTCGCAATCATGTGTTTCGCGTATATCAAGGCATTCAGAGCTCTCAAGCAACACCAGTCACAAATGGCATCCAATGCCAGCCAATCCTATATGTCCAAAATCCGCATCGAAAAATTCAGGAGGACTTTGTATGCCGTGTTGTACATCCTAGGCCTTATACTACTCTGCTATGTCCCTCATTTCTGCGTCTTCATCGCCATATCAGCCACGGGACTGAACAGCGCAACAAGAGCAGCCAAAAACCTCGCCAATCCGTTTGTTCTCGCCAACTCGTGTTTAAACCCTCCTCTATACTGGTGGAAGATCAAAGAAATCCGTCGTGCTTGCCGCAATGTCTTCTGCAAAACCTTTAGTGGTCGGGACAACTATTCTACTACTTCAGACAACGGGGTCTTTGGGAATAACAAGATGGCTACGCAATCAAGCAGTGGTGGGGCGCTGGAACTTTCCTTAGTAGCTGAGCCAAAAGTATATGCCGATAAGAAACTTTAGGGTTATACAGAGCTAGATTTAAAAAAACATTGATCAAGGTATTCTAGGCAATACATTTGATCGTGGACGGAATTGTGCGAGCTAAGTCTTCGTCAGTCTGCCATGCCAGTTGGTTGGGTGAGAAGCCTTTTATGCTTATCGCCTATTATGTAATTCTCCAAAACTTAAAAACTAAGAGCATTTTATAGCTTTGAAACGTATATCATGTCATTCCCGGTCAGTTAACTCTGTAGTAAGGGTATTGAAAAAGATATTTCGACTACAGCAAAGTTGTTTATAGAGCCGGCAAATTTAAGTAAAGCACAGGCTTCTAAGTGCAATATCATATATATGCGCAGTAATGCATAAGAATGGGTGTCAGCTCCAGGGCAATATCATAGTAGTTTAACATTAATTATATTAATATGATCGAAATTCTGCTTTTATTTAATTTGACATTTGCTGCGAAGCGTGCAAGAAATAATTCCTATAATTTAGATAAACAGATACATTGTAGTGAAATGGTGTAATACACATCAATGATACCTTAAAATATTTATGAGAAACTATTCGTTGAATTTACCCTCAGTTTTACAGCTTCATTAACTAACAGCTTACTTACTAAAGTGTCAGTAAAAGTTATTTCGCATTAAAAACCTTTGCCTCAATTCGAATGTATTTACGTACTTGCACTTACACCCTCCTTTGGATTAGGTTGTCTTCGAGTTTCGTGTACTAACTGTTGCACATAAGGTACTGTTACACCAAGGGGGAACGACCACATTCCGCTCGCGACGAGCAACGAAAGGTCGATTTCAGTATTATTATTATTATCGTCATCGTCATCATCATCATCATCATCATCATTATTAATTATTATTATTATCGCTTGTCATGTTTTCTTTCTATTGGCTATTTTTTAAATAAAATCTTTAACTTAATCAAGAAGTCTTGTTTCGCTTTTTGTTAGCAATCACAACAATTGAGGTCTTCATCACATCCGCGTCGGTAGGCACGTACTTGCATGAGACCCATCCCAGGTAACGAATAGTCCACTTCCAAGATATGTATGCTTCCTTGTCACACACAAAGGTTTTAGCGCAAGGCTACGTGCTGAATTACAGTTCTTCTTTTCTCCTTTCACTAATCTCTGAGCATTATGCACGAAGCCTCGCATTGAAACATTTGTGCGTGACAAGCGAAGCATATTTACAAAATGGGCTATTTAGCCCCATTCTCGTACCCAGACCCCATTCATCCCGAGCTGAGATCGACTAAAACAACGATAATTCATTCACTAGAAACGGTTCTATGTAATAAACCATTAGTTGTCGTCGGTTGACTATTGCTGCTAAATGATACTGTGATTGCTGCTGTTGTCGTTGTTAGATGTAGCTTTTGCTTTTGCAATTCAGGGTTTTGGTGACAAGGAGTAGCTTTCGCTATTTGTAAAACACATTCTCTCAAATAGCCAGTAAGTCGCCAATCTCGTACCCAGAGCTCTGAGCCTCTCGTTTCTCGGTGCTGACCATGAGGAACGTGGGCTCTGGGTACGAGATTGGTAAGTCGCCAATTCGGCCTGAAATTTTGCCTTGGGGTTCCTGTGGCGTGCCAGGGGGTTCCGCTTCATGGGAAAAGCAACTCCATTACGGTTCACGTATCATCGACAAAGTGAACTTATTGTTACGATAGAATGCTTTAATTAACTTCAATTAAGCAATCCGATATGATAAACCGACGACTTCGCATAAAACTGCTGGTGAATTGTTGTCTTTGAAGCCAGGTAATACGGAATTACGACTAACATGAAAATGAACATGTCCTGAAAAAAGGTAATCGATTGATGGAATGCAAGCTGTTTTTACCTGTTTTTCCTGAGTCAAAAGCGCTCATTCTTTCTTCTAATTCCTCATAAACCATCCTATAGTCTTCTACCGTCTTAAAGAAGCCTATTCCTGACTATAGTGAGAAACGATTATAGGTAAAATTACTGAACTTTAGCTTTTCCACCAAACCGGAAGTGGTTAATCTCATGAGGATTCTTCATGAATGTGGCAATGTTATTCATTCCCCCCCCCCCCCCCCCCCCCCCCCNCCCCCCCCCCCCCCCCAGAATATTAATCGATTATTCTAACTTCATTGAATTTTAGGCTATCTTGCAAGCCTTGGCTGCAATTAAATTACTCCATAGATTTTGCATCGCACAAAATTTCAGTTTTAAATAAGTTTGGTTAATACCATGTGCTTCTCTTTCATGCTTAGTTTAGCGTGAATGCATTTTGTCTTTGACTAAGTACAGCTAAAATTTATAACCAAAGGCTTTCAAGTTAATTTTGTGTTAATATTCTTGAAAATATCCTGACTAGGTCTGTTTATTTGTTGTAAATGAAGGGAATTTTTGTGAAGGAATTCGATGAAATTATAAAGTGGGATCCCTGTGGACAAAGGTAACCCATCCCATCGAATCCATCGATTGTGATTTTTTTTCATTGCGTTTTAGAGAAATGGAAAAATAGTAAAATAGAAGAAATTGAAGAAATCTGCCTTGGCCAAAGAATTGATCGAGCATGACATTGCACTAAAACCATCGTCGATCATCAGCGTCATCATCATCATCGTCATCATCATTGTCGATCCTCAAAATCTTTTATTAATCAAAACTTGCTTAAGGAAGCATGGCTACAAATAATAATAGACTTTACAATGCCTGCGAAAAAGGAAATTACGATGAAGTAGAAGCGAGATTACTACAAGAAGATGAAACCTCCAAATCCAAGTTGTTAAGGAAATACTTTGATATTTCTCAAAACACTCTCCTCCATATAGCTGTCATTAATGGCCGTTCACGAATCGTAAAGTTGTTGTTAAGACACGGAGCGTGTGTTAACTTGACTACTGGAGCAGGGAAGTACACTCCTTTGCATCTAGCGGCATCAACAGGGCAGACAGAATGCGTGCGAATACTTCTAGAACAGCAAGATATCGTTCTAAGTCCAAAAGATGACTTCAAAAATACTCCTTTAAAGGGTTCGAAAAACGAAACAATTGCAAAGCTTATAAAAAGTAAAGGTAAGGGTTAACAGTTGTTTTAGATTTAGGTCTCTGATGTTAAAAAAAAAAATTAGTTAAGTCCTGCAAGATTAAAAAAACTCCGCCATCGCGCGACCCAACAGCTCAAGAATCCTTTGAACTGCGGGCGTCGACTTGAAAAAGTACTCATTCATCTGTACTGGCTTCCGTGTCCATGGTGACAAGTGACAAGGAACTCAGGCTGTCCTTGTTTTCATTTCATTTCAGAGGTCATCAAGGCAGTCCAAAGAAATAATGTCGAACGACTCGAGGTAGCGCTTTGCGGTGCCCAGAAGAATACCTTCACTGAAGTCTGTTTCTCCAGAGCATTGAAGGTAGCTGTGTGTAATAACCAAGTTAAGACTGAAATAATCTTCAAGATTCTGTCATTTGCAGCTGATAATTCCTGTTTTTCGGATCTTGAACTATTGGACTGCATTCAACTGGTGTTCGCTCAAGACAATTTCAATGTTGAAATCACAGCACTGTTAGTTCTCTGTTGGCTGGCGTCTGTCGAGGGAGAGATTTGGCAGCTTAACTTCTTCCTCGGGATAAGCGCAGATGATTGGCTGCAGGACCAGTCACATGATGCGACATTAGATCAGCTGGAAGTGATTCATCATCACAAATTTCACGAGATCAGGTAAGATGGGGGCGTCTCGGCTCTCGGTCTCTTAGATGTTTGTTCAAGTCCAAAACCTTATGAAAAATGGACACCTCTGTAAAACGGGCACATGGCTCATCTTTGTATTGAAGACCTGCAGTTATCCGTATTAAAGAGGTCATTGGGTCCAAACCCTTATGAAAACTGGACACCTCTGTAAAACGGGCACACGGTTCATCTTTGTATTGCAGATCTGCAGTTGTTCGTATTACAGAGGTTTGTGTCCAAAACCTAATGAAAACTGGAGACCTCTGTAAAACGGATACGCGGTCCATCTTTTGTATTGCAGGCCTGCGATAGTCGTATTACAGTGGTTTTTAATGTAGATACACCTTCGTAATGCGGGCAGTGTCCGTAATGCAAAGGTTCAACAGTCAATATGTTGTGCTCATTAATTCAACAGGGAGATGTTAAAGAGAAAGAAGTGCAAGGATTTTTCTCCCGCTATAAACATCGCCATGGCTTGCAAGCACACAAAGGCCTGCCAGATGCTGTTAGGCCATGGATCTATGCACGAAAAAATGTGTGAAGTACGTTGGCAATGCCTAGGAATTCCCACCCTCACTGCACAGATATTCAAGGCCATTCTTCATAGAGGACCATTGGGTGTTTGTAAGTGGAATAATATTACCCTGTTAGATCTTCGACGCAATAACCTGGAGACAATCCCATCGATGATTTTCCACCTTCCTCTCCTTGGAACACTCTATCTCGACAACAACAAGCTAGTGGACTTGCCTAACGCCAAATGGATCTCTGACTCGTTGAACCGTCTTTACCTATCGCATAACCAACTAAGTCACCTACCCAGTGTTTTGGGATCATCGAATCTTCGAACTCTCTACCTGGACAATAATATGTTTAGATCTATCCCTGAATGTGTCTGCAAAATTGCTGGACTCGAAACCCTTGACATCATTGAAAACCAACTGGAATGGATTCCTCTGGAAATTGGATTACTCTCCAAACTTACAAGTTTTCACTTTGATCCTAATAAGGTATAGTTGTGCTATATAGCCTTTCGTGGGCAAGGGGAGGGCGACCAAATCACCTATAATGTGTTTGTACCCCTCCATTTTCTATGTGAACAATAACCAATCAGATGGAGACCACTGCTTAGCCAGCAGAATCTATCAGATTTGATACCGTCACGGTCATGATGATGACGATGATGGTGATGGTGATGGTGATGATGATGATGGTGGTGATAATGATGGTGATGGTGATGGTGATGATGATGATGATGATGATGGTGATGATGGTGATGATGATGGTGTTGATGATGATGATGATGAAGGTGATGGTGATGATGATGGTGATGGTGTTGTTGATGATGATGATGATGGTGGTGGTGATGATGGTGATGGTGATGATGATGATGATGGTGGTGGTGGTGATGGTGATGATGATGATGATGAAGGTGATGATGATGATGGTGATGGTGTTGGTGATGATGGTGATGATAGTGATGATCATGATGATATGAAAATTATGATGGTTTAATGGCGTTTTGAGTGGGTCACATAATATCGGCGTCCTTTACAGTCAAAATTTAATTTATTATTCAACTTAGGTTGTCAGCCCCCAAGGTATCTCTAAATTCAGAGTAGAGACTACCAAAGAACTGGTAACATGGCTACGTTCTTTGTTAGTAAAAATGAAACCATACACCACGGTGAAGCTTCTAGTAGTCGGATGGCAAGATAAAGGAAAGACAACATTGGTGCATAGACTGGAAGGTGACTTCAAATACTTCGAAAGAGAAGTCACTCAAGGTAAATAAAATCTAAACACACTATTGAAAAGGTTGTGACCAAGAAATGTAATAGTGTAGTAAGATAGTTGTGATCGTGAGAGGTGTGTTTAATTGTCATAACAATCGTATAAAAGAGTACTTACTGAATTTCTTTATACGATTATTATGACAAGTGCCAAATTAATGGCTCCAAAAGCAAGCTCTGGGGTACACCGGCAATGTCACGTTCATCTCTCTTTAGTTTAGATATCAACCGAACATCTTATACGGGAAGGATTACTTAAAGAATTCCTTTATAAGATGGTTGTGACACTTGTCAAATTAGTGGCCCAAAAAGCAAGCTCTGGGGTACACCGATAATGTCTACATACCACGTTGATCTCTATGTTGGTTTAGACATACTAAACATTATACGGAAAAAATAATTACTGAACTCCTTTACGCTGGTTATAATGAGAACTGTCAAATTAAATGGCCCCAAAAGCAAGCCTTAGGGTATACCCTTATTGTCTACATACTACACATCATCTCTTGCTTCCAATCACTAGCGATGTTAGACCTGCAGTTTGAATATTTGGTGTTAGTTGAGTTCAGTCTTTCAGAAGACTTTCTAAGTGAAAATAGTTTTGAAACTTGTAACAGGAGTTGAGATGAGTGAGTTTCGCATGCAACAAAAGATGATGGTTGTGGTACCTACTGGCCCAAAGGTGAAATTCCAGGTTTGGGATTTTGCTGGCCAAGAAGACTTCTACCTAATGCACATGTGTTTTTTGTCATCTGTTGCGCTTTATTTGTTGGTCTGGGACCTACAGGATGGAGAGATTGGAATAGAGGTAAAAAAACGTTTTTGTGTGTGCACGTTTTACAAACTTTCATTCAATTCATATTAAAATAAATAAATTCTTTATTTTACGTCGTGATTCGGATCTTTCTAGCCAGAGACTAATGATCATGTATAAGATACACTCCCAACTCACTACCACTTTTTTAATGTTCTAAGCACATAATTCACAAGGCACATGTTGATGTGGAGGGAGGAAAACTGGAATAACTTGAATGCAATGCTACGTTATTAATTTTTGCACACCTCTTGGGAATCTCAAAAATTACGTATAAAAAAAGGTATAATAATAAACCATTATGATACCTATCTATTTGTCTCACGATTATTGAGGGTCATTTGAAGAAGGACCGCGACGTTTCGACTGCAAACTGCAAGCCTTCATCAGGCGTTGGTTGAGACTGAATGGTGTGTGTTACGAAATGGCAAGCGCATTTAAACAATACGAGATTTACTTGACTTAGCTTGGCCATTTATCATTGTCCTTCACCTCATTCTGTTCTCAGCTGTTTTTTTTGCCTCTTCCCATGTGGTGTTTGCGTTCTTCAGTTCTGCCATGCATGACGTCCTCCATAACTGTATTAGCCTCCCCACCTTTCTCCTTCTTCCTAGAGGATGCCATTCAATAATTAACAATTATTCGCCGAAGGCGAAGTGAATATCGGGGAATATTTACCGAGACGCGAGTCTTCGAGAGGCGAGGTAAATATTCTCCGATATTCACTGGGGCTGAGGCAAATAATTGTTTTACACAGGTGAACCTTTAAAAAAAAGAAATAAATAAAAAAAAGAAGAAGATAAAAGACACATTTAAAATCAGGAGAAATTTTAATTGAAGGGGCAAACGCGATTACAACACAGGCGAACTCCGACTTTGCAAATCAAAACAGTTTGTTTGAGCTTATTTGATTGTTTTAAGTCCTTTTTACCTTTGAACAAAGTTAGTGCAAATTTGTTAACCTCTTTAATCCTTTTGGGACAGCATTTTCCTTCATTATTTCTAATTCCTCTTCGGTAACAGCAACAAAGCGGCTGGCCGCCATTTTGGATTATCGCTGGAGGTAATTAACTCTTACATAGTGTGAGTTTCTCGACCAATCAGCGCGCGAGATTTTCAATAATCACCTGTATATTTTTACTAATACAAGAATAATACAAGAGTCTGCTAATATTGAGGGTTCCATTCAATTATACGAGAACAATACAAGAGTCTATTAATATTAAGTAACATAATAAACTTGTGTAAGTTAGTCATCCCGTAATGAACTCATTATCATAATATCAATAAACAACTTCAGGAACTGAAGACATGGTTGGACAACATAGCATGTAAGGCAGTGTACCCCACCACTGTTATCATTGTTGGTACTCATTTGGATTGCATCCCGGGAAATCAAGCCAAAGACTACACAGAGCGCATGAGAGAACTCGTTAACAACATGATAGAGAGAAGACCAAGAGATAAAATCCACGTAGCTTGTGTTGTTGAAGTCAGTAGTCACCCTCAGCGATGCCAAGGTAAACCAAATTCACTGAAGAAATATTGACACTTGATGGATGACGTAGATTAAACTATAGTTCAGCGGGATCCAAGTTATATGATTATTTGTTTATACTTGTGATTGTATGATTGTCTTTTCATGCGTTTCTTTCTCTCACAATCTCTGTTCTTTTTCATCACCACCACCATCATCATCATCACCATGACTACGTTTCAAATTTTGAGCCTCTATTATACAACCCCATCATCACCATCACCATCATCATCACCGCCATTTTGATCATGATCATCATTACCAGCAGCAGAAGAAAGCAGCATTTGCACACACACAGTATCTTTCGTCATTTTCATATATACTTTCAATACAAACTTTTCCAACTTAATTTTTCCATAGGATTGGAAAACCTTCGTGACAGGATTCTAAAAGCTGCCAAAGAGATGGTAAAAGATAAGAATGTACGAGTGCTGGATCAGCCAGTTCCGATATCCTTCCATGAATTGGTGACCAAGATTGAAAAGATGAGAAATAAGATGTGGATGAATAAGGAATTGCCGATACTAAACCTTGATCAGCTGTGGTCATTAGTGAAGGAGACTCTTGGCTTCAAGGAGAAGAGGTTTCCAGAAGATGAATTTAAGGAAGCTGTTGAGTTCTTGAAGAATCGAGGTAGTCGAATTAGAACATTTTCTCTTGCTTTTTCCATTTCTTGTCTCCCCCTACCCCCCCTCTCCCCGTAC
>NW_022258131.1:33064-45799 GCF_009602425.1 Actinia tenebrosa
CCCCCCCCTCTCACCGCAATCATCGTCATTGATCAATGTCATCATCACCATCATCATCACCATCATCATAAGCACCACCATCTTTTTCCAGGAGTTATTCTACACTTCGATGACCCTAACCAAGACTTGCGCGAGCTTTACTTCATTGATCCAGGATGGCTCTTTACCTTGATGACACGAGCCATTACTAGCCAAAGTAGCAAAGATGGACTCGTCAGGAAAGACTCTCTTTTTGTCGAAAACGAAGAAGCAAGTTTTACGGAGAAATCACGTGAGCGAGGAATTCTACTGTTGAGCCGTTTTTATGTTGTTCACATCCTTGATCAAGATACTCTCCTTATTCCATCGAAGTTTTCGAAGATTGGACCAGAGAAAAAAATGAAAGGGAAAAAGCGTTTGCGACGTATCTACAAGATGGAATACCTTCCTCACGGGTTTTTTAGTCGGCTTATTGCAAGACTGTTGCACTATTTAAACTCGATGATTGTTGAAGCTTTTAAAGACCAAGAGGTGATGCCATCATCATCATCATCACCATTAACATCAACATCGTCATCATCACCATCACCATCACCATCACCATCATCACCATTATCTTCAAATCAAATACCAACGCCAACGACAAGGCCAACGCCAAGGTTTAGCGTTCAACAAAACCCGACAACACTAACTAAACAACATCAACAACTTTCTCCGCCCTGGCCATCACATCCTCCACGTGTAAGAACGCCTTCAACGGCAACAACAACAGCATCAACAGTGTCAGAAATAGGAACTTCAAGAGCCGCAACAGCAACACCATCACCACCAGGATCAGAATCATCATCGTCATCAGTATCACCATCACTATCAAAACCAGAACCCATAGTAACATCATTATCACCACTACCAGCAACTAAACTAGTATCACCACCCCAACCAAACCAAACGTCTTTCTCACCAAGGCCTCGTGTAAATCCACATTCATCATTCCCAGAAGTAACAACAGTAACAAATTTAAGAGAAGCAGACATACTTCACTGGTGGCGCAACGGCATACAGCTAAACCTACCCGATGCCTTCCTTGAAGTCACTCTTCAACAAGAAGCCAATAAATCACCTCGTATCGTAATCAAGGCTTCACGGTCAGTACCAGGAAAAAGGCTACTCGTGTTCACCATCGAGCATGTCGAAGCATTGATCACAGAATGGTTTCATGGCTTGAGAGAGGGCAGAGTTTCTCAGTTTGTTCCCTGCGTGGTTTGTGAGGACAAAGGCTTGGAGGATTCCAATGTCTTTACTCTAGGAGACTGTCTTAGAGCATCCAACAATTCGGACTGTATTGAGTGCCCCAAACATAAAGATGCTCCGGTACCAATAAGTGATATTGCTCCTGATATATCTCTTCATGACGTTCACCCTGATCTGCTCTTTCAACGTCATCAGCTCCATTACGACGAAAGTAGTAACATCAAGGAAGGCAGTTTCGGCAAGGTAAGGTTATTTAAATTCAATAGTTCAAGGATGAATTTAAATTCAATAGTTCAAGGATGAATTTGAATGAATTTGGTTTGGGAATGAATTCTTGGTTGTGCCACGATGTACCAACTTAACCTTAGAATGACATCACAACGGTCAAAACTATTTAACCTTAAGTGTCCATGGCACCCCGTCACAAAAGGGTTAATCAACGCACGTACGTTTTGATCTCGCATTGATTTCGTCATCGCACTGTCACGAAGGTACGTATAACGGGATCTTCATCACGGGTACATACGGGATCTTCATCACGGATAAATACGGGATCTTCATCACGGGTAAATACGGGATCTTCTTTACGGATACATACGGGATCTTTACGGGTACATACGGGATCTTCATAACGGATACGTACGGGATGTTTATAACGGGTACATACGGGATCTTTGCAACGGGTACATGCGGGATCATTACCAGTTTTTCCTTGAAAAAGTATCTCATATATTGAATTAATCTCAAGGTTATATATTTTTGAGTTTCTAGCACACAGTTTCATAATGTTGCTTGCATGCTGTACCGTGCCGTGACCGTGACAACGCTATGCATCTCACAAGCTCATGCTGATTAGTTATGAACGAATGTCGGCATTACTGCACCGTAACTTTGTCACGCAATTTTATCACTCCCACAAAGTAGGTAACGTTTTCTTTTTTTCTTTTTTTTTTTTTTCAGGTTTACTGCGCGGTTCTCAAAAAATCAACAGGATCTGAGAAGCTCGTGGCAATCAAAGAATTCAAAGGAGACGAATTGACATCGTTCAGGGAACTGCGCAAAGAAATAAATGTCCTAAGGCGTGTTGTTCATCCTAATCTTGTGCAAATGGTCGGAGTAGCTAGTAAACCAAGATGCATGGCGTTGGAACTTGCCGAGGGATCTTTAGAAGGGGTTTTGTTTGATAAGGATTCAGAGAAAATCCCGCGTTTAGTTCTTATTGCCATTGCAAAGGAAATTGCTAACGCTTTAGCTGTCTTGCATTGGCATAAGATAATTCATCGCGATTTAAAACCATCGAATGTGCTGGTCTATTCTCTGAAGGAAGACGACACAGTTCATGTTAAAGTATCTGATTTTGGGACAGCGAATTTCACCGGTCCGTATGGTATGCGAGCACTGGTCACACGTACCCATATCAGGGCACCAGAGGTGTTAGAATTCGCCCTAAAAGAAGAATACAGCGTTGAGGTCGACATATACTCTTTTGGAATACTCTTATTTGCCATGATCACTCGGGAAAGGGCATTCAATGACGTACCATCCAATGATATAAGGTCTTGCATTCTAGAGCAAAAGAGGCCATCTTGGAGACACGCAGAAGGTGCTATGGATGTACTCGTTAACTTAACACGTCTAATGTGCGTTTCCTGGAACCAAAGTTCACAGGACCGACCAACAGCTGTTCAATGTCAAAAACAACTCGAAAATCCAGGATTTCAGGCGTTGATGTCAAAGCTGGCGTTTCCTTCAGCAAATATAGTTGTCTTCCTCCACTTTTTCCCCTGTAATGAAGACCTCTGGGTCGTTCATACCATCAATGGCTTTACTTTTTTATCTGTTTTTACTGGAAGTTTCGGCTTGAACTCTACGCAGTGCTTTGAAATTTGTCGGAATCAAGATCAGGAAATAGAAGCCATTTGCACGCATTTGGACACAATGGTCGTTACCTTGAAGAAAATGACAAATCTGACGAGGATCTTCAAGATTTATTCATTAACCGAGTCATCCCTTCTTACAACTATGGCCTGCGATTCATTGCCGGCAATAAACAGCATGGCTGCAACGATAACTCATATTTTCATTGGTACGGACTTAGGATGCTTTGTAACAGACATCGATAGGCAAACAAATGGAACATTGACTGCAAATCATTTGACACAGAAACCTGTTGAATCGATATTGGTCACAAACAGTAAGCTATGGATGTGTGATAAGTCTTCTGTCACTGTGTATTCACTTTTGGAGGATTCTCAGTTTGTACCATTCTACGATCACAAAGACCGCTTTATCAAGGGAATCTATCCGTTAGCGCACGCGCAACTGGAAGAAGATACAATATGGATACTTACCGAGGACTCAGTTTTGAAGTTAAACGCGGAAGCTCAAATACTGTGTTTATTTGAGGTCCAAGACTTGTTCCCGAGTCAAACAATAGAGTTGTCGGTTCAAAGCCATGTCACGTGTTTGTTGCCTGCAAATGATACATTATGGCTGGGGCTATTCACTGGTGCTATCGTTATCCTAGATATCAATACACGTCAAATTATAACCAGTTTTCAACCGTACACTGAAGCAGTGGCGCATATGGTGTCGTCTCCAGATACTCAGCCACCAATGGTCATTAGCTGTGGTAGATCACCCAGTGGTTTTCTAGGCACAGATCGTGATAACGTTATTCATCCACTCGCAGTGGACACATCAGAAATGGTCAAAATAGCTGCAAGGAAACCTAGTAGAGTATTGATGAATGTCAACACGAGCTTCGAGGGTAATTGGGAAGAAGTGCAATTGGAGGAGTTTAGTGATGTCTTGTTTGCTTGGCATGCGATGTCATGCAAGTCTTGGAAAAGAATTCAAAGAGCACAGAGTAACAAAACCTAAAAGATCATAAACGCGGAAAAAGAAGACAAATGCACACAGAAAAGAAAGTGGGTAACCGAACATAGAGACTCTGAATCTTTTCGATTGCCACTTTTTGTGTTAATGCATGGGAAACCTAGTAAAAGGTTTTGCAACCAACTGACAAGGTACCCAAGAGATCAAATTGTTTACAATTTAGAAACTGATTTTGCATAGGGAGGGAAACCTAAGAAAAACCTTACTCTACTCGCATATGATTGGCGAGGTGAGGAGCTAGAGTTGGCACATTAGCAACGCACACAACCGTCCATGCGGCTTCCACTTGGTTGATTGTTGTCCTTGTACTAAAGTTGAGGAATGTTTTCGTGTGAGCGTCCAAATATGTAATAAAAATGATCTTGAAATTAGAAGTACGAAGCAATTCACAAAGATTCCGTTAAAGCTAAACCTTCTGTATCAATCAAGTAAAAAGCCCAAATAGCGAATAAAGTAATGAGGAATTAGGCTCGGCTTCTACTGACCTCGTTACTTTTAATGATTATTGGTTGATTCAAGGAACCATTGATAAACTTTTTCCGAACTTACTTGAGTGACCACCAAACAATGGCTCCACAATTCAAGGCCGTTCACCACATTTAAAAAAATCTTTAATGTTTTACACTGCGTTAATTGTCATTCACGCTTTGTTCCTTGGAGACAAAACTACTCGCCAGTCTACGTGACCGTGGTGGATGTTTCATGAATAAGCATCACCAGTTTGGGTAGAAATATGTGGTACATGACTTACTGAGTATACACCTATTTCGAAAATCGTCGCACCAAGAGCCTCGAGTAACAAGACAAGGCTCCAGAGAACGTCGGTACTTTTAATTATAATTGATCTATTCATGGTTCATGCAAGTGGCTATAGCTCTCCACTAATTATCATCTCAAGCAGCCTTGCTTGGAGCAATTTGTGAAGTCAATAAATGAAAATGCACCATGAATAAACTAATTACAGCTAAAAGTGTCGGCGTTCTCTGCGGTCTTGGCTTGTTGCTTGAGGCTTTTGGTGCGACGATTTCTGAAATAGCTGTATATGTGTGTGCGTGTGTGTTAGCATTAACTTGACAGGGAAACATAGGGATGGAAAACTTACAAACCCATCCTTGAAAGGCGAGGGGAAGCGAGATAGAAAATTTGGATTGGATGTGAAATTTTTAAGTGAAGTCGGTAAGTTGGATTTTCCCATGTCATCAACTAGAGGTACCTGTCTTTTATGATATCTTTTTAATGTCCTTATTTTAATCCTTACGTCGCTTCTCAAATGATGTGTCAGCTTTCACCTCTTTAATTTATTTGTTCAATTTTTAACAAACATCATGGTAATTTCATCGTAAATGCTTATGTATGTTAGCGTCGATCGTAGATTTTTTTTAAACTATTCATATTTTTTTGGGTACAAAATGTAAGTCACTTCTTCAGGCAAAGCTTGAACAAAAAAAAATTTGTCTACCATACAGATTATTTAGCAGTTTCAAAGACTAATTGAAAATCAGTTTGAAAGCTTAAGCATGATTTTGATCAAGGTGGAATTTTTATATCTGTAGTGAAGGCACACAGCAGAAAATCAAACTAGTTTCATTTGAAATTGGTTGATTAAATTAGGCAACAACTGAGCGTTTCAAACGCACTTCACCCCAACATCTTCGCTATGGCTGCAGCCTTGGTTGTTACTTATCCATCCACGAAACCCACAGGACAACAACGAATCCTCTGTCCCAAGACAGGACGTCTCGTCTATCCATATCGGTCCAGTTCCCTGACCATAGTGGGCATCAGTATAGGCATTAGTTGCTCTTGAGAAGCCAAGCTCACGGCAGACCACATTAGCATCGTCCATGTCCCAGGCATCATCGCAAACCGTCCCCCACTGACCTGCATGGTACACTTCAACACGGCCATAGCTAGCACCACCATTGACCAGCTTGACTCTCTTTTGGCACTTGACTCCTGCATCTTCGCTGTGGCCGCAGTCGTGCTCGCCCCAGTTTCTGCTATTGCACTTAAGAAAATGGGTTTCTGCACCTGTACAAACGTGGTCATCGAGCCAAATCTTGCCAGTGCCTGCACCAAATTCGAGATTTGTATAGGCACTAACTGCTCCTGGGAAACCCAGGTGCCTGCAGAATACTCCTGCGTCTGTGATGTCCCAAGCATCGTCACAGATCGTACCCCATTCCTTGTTCATGTAGACTTCCACTCTACCGGACCTTGAAGTACCATTGACAAGACGAAGAGTTCCTATACCTAGAGCTGCGAGAGGAAAGAAACAACATTTCACATACTGCCTTGATTCATTGTGCCGAGAAATAAAAAGAGAGAGTGAGAAAGAGAGGGAAGGAGGAAAAGAAACAAACAAAGAAAGTAAGCGGACAGAAAAAGAGAGAAAGACAGAAGAAGGAAAGATTAGAAATAAGAAAAGAATAACATAAAAAAGAAAGAAAAGCGAAAAGGAAGACGCAATGAAATTATGCAAGAAACTAATAACTAAAATTCAATCCTACAAACATATCCTTAGATAAGTTAAATAATGATTTTCTTGTCGACATACCTCGATATGAAGCTGCAAAGCCCTTGTAACCTAGTGATCCATCGGTGGTGAAGGTTATGTACAGCTGATTAGACTTGCTGGTAATGTAGGGAGGTAACCTACTTCCACTGAATGTACCAAGTAACGGAGCAGATGCTGAGCCACCATCATAGACTTTTACCGTGTCTAATACTGACTCGGTTCTGAAGGTCTTGAACCAAAGGCCAATCCTAGAATTGGAGGATATTTTCCAATGGCACTGCTTATCGTTGCCGTAGTCTTGAGATGGATATCCGGGTGACATGATCTCGCCTCCAGGGGGGTTGGACGACTCGTATGTGTTGCCACACCCACTTGACTTGGTGATTGAAATTCGTATATCTATAGAATAAAGGCACATGATATACATGTCTCTTAGAAATTGTTATCAAATTCAAAAAGAAGAATAAAATTTGAAAATTGTTTTTAAACGAATTACTTTATTTCTGCCGAAGGTGTGTTCAGAATCTGAAAATGCTAATACTGATTTTTCTTACTGTCTTGGAAGCATTTTTAACATCCATTGAAAAGTCAAAAATCATTTTTCTTACCTCTACAAGTTGGAACAGGACCAGACCACCTTCCATTGACGCATTTTAAGATGGGAGACATGTCCATATCCATGTTTGAGGTTTTACAAAAGATATTTTTAACATGACCATGAGGATAAGAGGCTTTTGCTGCACCCCAATGTAATGGAAAACCTGGATTCGGACAACTCGCTTGAAATGAAGAAAAGAAAAGAAAAACAATGATATTAAAAACTATATTCAAGCACAGATTTCAAAAAATATCCCTATAAGATGCTGGAAGTTTTATAAAGGGTATGTAAACCAGCTTTTTTAAACT
Organism: Actinia tenebrosa; assembly: GCF_009602425.1. The sequence goes on from NW_022258131.1 coordinate 40,617, forward strand.
CTAAAGATAGTTCATCTAGAATCGATTGGTAATGTCATCACAAATCGAGGGGGAGGGGGTGGGGACTTATTAAAACTCTGGCTCAAAGATACCAAAGTAGTATTTTAGCTCTAGGTTTCAATTTCAATACCTTAAAAGATACTTTTAAGTAAAATACTAATATCAACCCCAAACATACGTAGGGCATCCCTGATGACACAGTGCATTGCAGTGCATTGTGGGAGTGTTTTAGGGGACACAGTTGACGCCATCTGGGAAATATGTTGCCTAAAACCGCCCCAAAATGCACTGCAATGCGAACTCGAACCAGTCTTTCCCTAAATCTCGGCATGGCTAACTGAGTGGTAAATCCGATTACATTTTTTTAAATGCATTTAAGAACCAACCACGCCCCATTTCTATTGTTTGATCTAGGGTTTGGATTTCGATGGAAAACTTTGATATTGACAGGGGAGAGTGGGGCTCAATTCAAAACCCGGGAGATGTTTGCCATCGAAATTCCAACCCTACATCAAACAATAGAAATAGGGCGTGGTTGGTTTTTTTAAACCAGTTAAAACACACATGCTTGGGTTTGCATTGAAATCCAATGCAAACCCTCGCCCTAGCGTTTTAATCTTTATTTGGAGACGGGAATTTCAGCCCTTCCCAAATTATATCAGAAGTGGAGTTTGGTCTTACTATACAAATGATTCAACCTGATATAACATACCTCCACTAGAAGCACCTACTGGTTGACATACCGGCACAGTAATACTCCAGTCACTACACCCAATCAAGGATGCCACTAATGGTTGACATCTTCGACCCGTGCAGCTTAAGGTCTTTGTTCCTGTCTGTCTGTAACCAGTTTTACAACTCAGCTGAACTCGATCCGCAAACTGAGGATAGTCAGGGACACTGCTTTGCACTAAATAAGGATGAGGCAAAATAGCATGAAATTAAGAAATAAAAGTACTGTAAAAAATGTAACTCAATTCAACTAATTGACCCGCTGACTAAACCAGGCGGCAGAAGTATGAAAGACAAAATAGCATGAAACGAAGAAATAAGACTAAACCACGTAATTAATCACCAAAAAAATTTTGATTGGATAACTGCGGTAGCGTTTCTAGGCCATACGTATCTACTCTACAGAGGATTAAACGAAAAACGGAGGAAAACAAATAATGGACAAGCTTATTCACCTGCTTCAAGCTGCATAGTGATCAAGGCTACTATGGCCAAGAGGTTCAGCAAAATTACTCGATCTGGAAACATTGCTTTTGCAAATGTTCAGTTGAGCGTACAGGTACAAAATCTAACCGAAGAAGAAAATAAATGTTAGTTTGAGCTGTGTCTGATTTATAACTGAGATAAATTAATTAAATAATTGATTAGTTGATTTTAGCTAAGCGACAAGGAAGTGAATGATGAGTCGGAAAGCAACTTACATGTTCCTTAGATGAGAGTAGCTAGAAGAGTGTATGTAGATAAACTTTGGACCTCGGCGGCGGTGGATACCGGAGCAGAATTAGTTCGCAAAGCATAAAATCGCTTAAATTTATAGCAAAAAGTTGAGACCAATAAGACAGGAAGTTATCCTTAAAACAATTACTTGAACTGGTTTCAGCTTTTCCTCAAGTACATTGACACGAAGAGTGACCCAACTTGATTGTGACTTCCTTTTTTGCTGCAAAAACGCCTTTTCCCAACTTGCCTAGACAAGCACTGGAGCGTTTGGATTCATTTTCGCTCATGGATCTTGGCATTTGCGTCGCCGCAAATCGAGGTGAAGACACACTGCTCTTCACCCGCAGCGCAAAAATCTTCATTTATTCAACACTTTTGTGCATCGCCAAATTTCAGTGCCTTGAAATTTACAATTTATAAATTTAATTTTAACCAAATTTACTGAAGGTTCAGTTTTAGACACATTGCAAGTTTTAACTTATATAATCTGTATAACTTCTTTGAAAGTTTGAACAATTAAAATCTAGAGTGGCAGTAGACACATGCGCGTTTTACGACCGCCTATTTTTACAAGAATACTCTGATGCCGGAAATAAAAGTTTTCAAAAAGCTTTCTTCGTGACTTGCTGGAATGTGTTTTTACAAGGTCAAATTTCCGACACAGTTTAAGCTCAAAAACAAGCTAGATCTGTATCTGGTTGCATTTGAGGCGCATTAACACGAGGCAAATGTAAAATACCGTATCGTATTTTTGACAATATCGTTACAAACTGGAAGAAAAGCATGAAATTTGGGCGAGTTAACTTAGTGGCTTTAGACCATATTTAGGGTTGCCACAAAAATGGGTGGTATTTTCAGTTTCATTTCCGAATGGCAGTAGCAAAGAATGCAATGGGACATATCACATGTCCCACACACCAAGAGAAATCTACCTCACGCAACAAAAATGGTTGACGCCTGTAATCGAATAGCGCAGCGCGCTGATTCTAAAAATAGCTTTAAGATTCGGACAAACATTGCATTCTGTTTAACCGCTACGAGGATTATACGAACCGATTTTATTATTTTTACTTAAAGTTACAATAATAACCCATGTAAACTAAGATCAACTGCGATCGGCTGTGAAAATTATCTGCTGAAAGTAAATTTGTAAGTTTGTTTGTCCGAATTTCGCCTTTGTCTTCGTTTTTATGACGTCACGGCTGCGCTGCGCTATTGGATTATCCGATTCCCTCTCATTTGTATTCAACTTTGATAAAGATTTTCTCGTTCAAACAAAAATTTCTAGTAAAACATGTAATAATACTCTCACCAGTGTAAAATGCCTACACAGATTGGCCGTACACACGATATATAAYACTAATAACATTTGCACAATTACTAACAAAACATTCTTGTCATCTACACTTATTTTAAAGCTAGGATTTCTGTTGATGGGAAAAATGCCAGTCGGAGATTGTTTTTGTTGGTAGAGTGAAGTCATTAAACCCGTGAAATAGATATTAGACTAATACACTTTGGTAGACCCTAATTCCATTGTTTTCTTTTGTGTCTATTTGACTATTACACGTTGACTAGTATTTTTTATTTCACGGGTTAAATGCCTTCACTCTAAAGACCCCCATTTGCCACTATAATATTAAACTAGGAATTAATTATTTTAAAAAATCAATAAGTTCAAATACAATAAGATACGATGAAAGTTTAGGTAAAACCGACTTTATTACAAGTTAATATGACTAAAACTTAAAATAGCAAAAAATCTTACTAAACATCAACTATTTCAGCCCAGAGAACAGACTTCTGTATGTAACAGGAAACATAGTTTGCTGGAAATACAAGTATTATAAAAAGTTCTTTAAAAATGAAATGGTTCTGTAGCAGTCTAACTGCTACTTATGACGAGTGCATAATCTAATCTAGATTTCAGCCTTGGTTGAAGAATACGATGACAAATTTGTACAAAAGTATTGACAGTTTTGGTATCTGGTCTTTCGCGAAGTGCATTCATTCATCTTAGCGTGCTTGTTCAACTGAAAAAGATTAAGCAAAAATATTGCATTAGCAGTACTAAAAATAGCATAGATCTTTTCAAACATATGCCGCCCATCTAGTATTCTATTGTTTTATCAAGACATGGATGTAAATGAAATACAATCCTGCCACACTATGCTTTTTTAATAAATTCCCAAGTTTGCGCCCCCCCCCCCCCCCCCCCCCCCCCCCAGCATCTGCTGAATCAGTAAAAAACTATTTGATCCTGGAAAAAGATACATATCAGGGACAGTAACCTAATGAAAATTAATATATCTTAATCGCCCAATGGTTAAAAAATGTAACGAATCCGCAATTACATGTGAACTACCATAGTTATTAGCTACGCAGATGTGCAGATGCATTTGTTATAGGAAGTTTGCTCTTGAAGGCCACTACAAAAGCTTGCATTTATTTGAATACTGGTTTAGGAAATAGTCTATAATAGTGATTATGCTGGAGTGAAGTCACTAAACCTGTGCAATAGATATTGGACTAATACACGTTAGTTAGACCCTAATTCCATTGTTTTCTTTTGTGCCTATTTGACTATTACACGTTGACTAATAATTTTTATTTCACGGGTTTAAATGCCTTCACTCTAGGCCAATGACTAGTAAGACTAGTAGATATTAATTCCATTGCTTTCTTTTGTTTTACTTGGACTGTTAGTCACTAAATACACAAGCGTTTCACAATACTTACTGTATGATGTAATATCAATTTCTTCTGGTAGTTCCCCTACATTGACCTCAAATCTATCCTGTACTTCATTCAACACTTTAGCATCCTTTTCATCTGATACAAAGGTAATGGCCAGACCTTTGGTACCAAATCGACCAGCACGGGCAACCTTAAAACACCAGATAATCAAAAGTTTATTGACAAGCAATCCCTAACATGTTTGAGGGCCATATGTTAGATAACTCTCAGGATTAATACGTCTTTTCCCTCATATAATAAAGTCTATTATATTGTATTTGTTATGCTTTGCTAACAGAGTAGAACATTTAGCAAATAGAAACAAAAACTTCCTACTTGGTATCAGTTGTGAGTATAGTTAGTTCAGTCTCTTTATTATGATTTTTTTCCCTAAGGGTTCTACAGCCCCCTCCCCCCCCCMAAAAAAAACCCTCCCTGAATTTAAACCTAATAAGCTAATTCCAATTTGACCTAGAATAAGTTATCAGCATAGAGGTTGTTTTAGGTTAGAGTGCAAACAATATAACCATTAAACTTTAGTAATACTAAATAGAACAATTTCATGCAAATTCCTTTGTTTTCTATTGTTTAATYAGCACTATTTTGTACTATTTAGTAATTAGTGTTTCACAGATTAATTGTTTGCACTCTATTGATAGAAATTATTTATAGGCTTTATATTTTTATATAATGAGCCACCAAGCTGATTTGGGTAAAATAGTACATACATACCCTGTGTAAGTAGGTATCAGAGTCTTCTGGCATATCATAATTGAATACTATGTTGACTCTCTCTATATCCATTCCTCTTCCAAATAAATCAGTGGACACTAGTATTCTCTTTTGAAAGTTCTTGAACTGCTGGTACTTTGATAACCTAAAAAAGAAAAGAATTTCAGCATTAAGAATTGTATATGAAGTGAGTCTTAGGGGAGGGGTGGGTGATAAGAAATTCTAAAATAATATCAGTTATGTGTATGCTCAAAGGTTAGCCA